>DWNY01002061.1:0-11574 GCA_018250635.1 Telegonus apastus | reverse complement strand
ATTCAGTACAGTTTTTTATTTCATTCTTTCACGTTGGAGCTCCCGTAAGAAAAAAGAGAGCAAATGTATATAAAACATTCAAGTTATTGCTACTACTCCAGTCTAATTTTTCCTCCGAGTATATTATAATTTCTCCGAGTAACCAACTTATGAACCTACTTTTTTAAATATATGATTTACGGCCATGAATTCAAGTCATTTGTAGCCAATCATTTTTTTGATTTCTTTGTTTCTTATAATTATACTGATCAATATTCTTAATATTCTCTCTAGATCTAGCGTTACTATATAAAAGAGTCCAAAAAATAGTCACTAACTGTTAGCCTCTAAATCGTTAATGTTTATATCACTCAACTTTATTGTTCAATCAAAATAGCATAATGGGAGCATTCGGCTAATCTACGTTGCCGTCTTAAAGCTAGTGTGTATACGTCACGCACACATGCTTTTATTTCTAGGACTTTTTCACAAGTCTTTTTACTTTCTTAGCAACACGAACTCACCTTTTAACATAATTATGTATTATGTACATAGTTTATTAAATAAAATTAGTAATAAAGTAGGTACCTATGTAATGAAAAATAATGATTGAAAAACAGACATTTATGATGCATATAAACGTACAAATTCAATCATACATGCCTAGGTTATGACTTGTATGACATATGTTTAACAACATCTGCCAAAATTGTAGGTTTGAAAAATGTTAATTATTTCGAAGACTTACGATAATGTGGTAATTAATTATTTTTATAGCATCATTACTATGATACTAAAGTATATTTTTAAAGTTATGTTTTATTTTTACGAATTATTCAGCTCCTACATGTATTAAATTATAATATGTAGCTTCAGTTTCATAGTGTACACTTAACCTTACACCAATTGCAGTTGAAAGATGCTATTAGGTTATAAACGTAGTCTTATGATGCTCTAAGGTTGTCTGTACTTGTGACAACGAATAAGATTTTAGAACACATGAAAGAGGAAAAGATTCTTCTAACACTGTCATAATTGAATACGTCACAAAATTATAAGCCAAATGAACACAAAAATTGAACAATGTTAATATATTAAATAAGCAAAAGCAGCCATGAGAAAACAAACATTGACATACTCACCTTCATGAAGTATGTATTATAATAATAAATATAACTTAAAAGAATGGATAAATGTATCGACAAATTTCTATCAAATTACAAACAGAGTAATGTTGAGAAACATTCAGACAGTTCTGACTTCGATGAAACACAAACTATCCAGATCATATGTCCCAAGAGAGGTAAGCATAGCCTTCTCGATAAAACCCTTGAAACACATCCCAATGTTAAGGAAAAAAATAGTGCCATGTCATGTAAGAAGCCAGCAAATGTTAAGGAACGCACGCTTAGGCCAATTATTGAAGATAATATGATTCCTGTACGAGACAATAACCGGAATTGTAAAAAAAGTCGCAAACGAGACGATATTAATTTAAACAGTAAAGGAGATGAATGTAATTCCCAGACAGTTAGGTCTAAAGACACCCCCCAGAAACCAAATCAATGCTTCTCGAATATATTTAGACGCTCTAATAATAATGCGAAACAAAATTCGACTATTAAGGAAACTCCAGAGAATCATTTGAATAGCGGTAAAACATTATGTGCCGATTGCGAGCGTAGACGTGTAAAAAAACTCAATAGACGCCGACGGAGTTATGTAGTGCAACCAGTTTATGTTGACAACATGCAAGGGGGACCAGTTTCATTTGGACATGCAAACGATCGCGCACCGTTATCACAACATAACCATAAGGTTATGAGAAAACAGGACTCCAACACGAGCTACGAACTCACGTCATCTGATTCAGAGATCGGGAAAGCTGATCAACGAAAGCATCTTAGCCGTCGACGATACTTTATTGATAAATTACAAAAGGAGCTCAGGAAAGAATATCTTAAATACGAAAAAGAGCTATCGAAGAATCACGTCCAGGAGTACCCATCAAAAAGAGATCACAGTGTTCCTAATCCTATCTTTTCTACTCCTCATTGCCGAGTAATGAACGTTGAGAGCCTTCAAAACACAGATCCTGGTGTTATCGTACCGACCACTTGTTCTGGCTTTTGGGAGTATATTTATGACAAGGTACGTGGAAAATATCCACTAGAAAAAGAGGATAGACCTTGTTTTTGTCAAAAGCCGCCTACTTCGACACAGGCACCATACTATGATGAGGGCTTTTCACCACAAAGCGAACGAGTGCCCTTCAATGAACCCAAAGCAAATATACCAGAATGCAAAAGCTGCATGCAACAAACCGAAGATACAATGTCCAGCAGTATATCAAAAATTTCACCAGTCGTCAATAAAACAAGCAAACAGAACGTTAAATGTGAATGTCATTTGAATAAAAGGCGTAAAACACAAAATGAATCTTCAAAGCTTCCACAGATGTCAATGACACAGGGCAACGACGTGACGAGACCCTGCCAGGAACCGCACGATGATATCACCAGGACAGTTGAAGAGAAATACAATGGCGAAATATTATGCATTCACAATCCACCTTGCATATTAATTAACGGGTGTCTTAATTTGCCAAACACAAACAACAAGACTCCCATTCAAGGTACCTTCTGGCCCGTGACGCAGGACAAGAAAACGAGTTTTTATCACATGTGTCGTAAAATTAAACGACCCAAGATCAAGCGGTGCGAGCAGGCGTGCCAGTACCACCCGCCGAGCATCGACGTTCAGACATTGCAGATCAAGTCGGAAAAAATAGTCCAGAGTATATGCAATCACGATCCGCCGTGCGAAGTCGTGTACGGCTGTTACAAAGCTAAGTACGATCCAAAGTTGGAGAACTCTTGCATTCATGTTCCCATGTGTCAGAGGTTGCCGGAGTGTCGAATGCAGGAGAACGAAAGAGATAGCGGCAAGCGATGTGAACACAAGCCTAAGTGCACCGATGTCCCGTTATGTTCGAGGAAATTCGTGGTGCTGACGGCTAGAGGGACGGTGGGGACGCAGGTGCGGCCGAAATCAAAGTTGGTCTGTCGACACGAGCCTCCCTGCATCATGATACCGAAGTGTCTCGCGCGGATCATATCGGACAGCTACATCCAGTACGATGCGATTCCCAACTGCGTGCATCAGCCCTGCTGTGATATGATACCCGCGTGTTGCAGGAAAGCTGCCAAGGAAATGGTCTCTACTTCTTCACAGTATCCTAATGCGTGTCGAATAGTCTAGCGAAGTAGCAGTGTTAGTCGTACAAACCATCGATATAAGAAGACTAGATGGTGTCTCACAGAATTGTATGAAATGTCGCGTACCCATGTCCTCATCGCCGCATCACACACGACGCTGGCCTGTCACTTTGTAAATCATGAATAGATTATAAATTTTGGGACAAAAATTGATTTTGATTTAATACGAGTTGTAATTTGTTAATTGCAATTTAAATACAAAAAAAACAGTTGTTTACAATTCCGAAAAGATAACTATTTTAAAATGGATATTTAATTAATATTTTTCAAGATAAAAATGAACTTAGCTTAAATTTACTTTGTCCTATAGAAATGTTAAGTAAATTATATTTAAATCAACGAAAAATATTTAATTACGCCCGACAATATTAAATACGACTTGCCACAAAATGCCTCAACTTCAAAGTCGAAGTCGTTGTTTGATCATTTCACATCTAGATTCTCTATATCGATGGTTCAAACATCACAATGTAGAGTGCATACATTGTAACGGTTAACGCAAAAACTTGGTTGCTTAAGGCTTTTGTTCTAACATTCAATAAAATAGTATGATGAATTATGTGAAAATATTTGATGTTATGGCCGTTTTGCGTGCCACTGTGCTACTTAGTGCTAAAACGTGAATATGCATAATTTTCTACTCCATTTCATTGTTGCTTTATCACGCATTCCTAGTTACTGGTAACTAGCTGTGCCCCGCGGTGGCAACCGCGTTGAGATCTTAGTTATATCCTGTGGTCATGTGCTTTGTAGTAGTATAATTTTTTTTCAAGGGTCGGTTTATTGACTTTTGACTTTAGCAACGATGTTCATATTTTATACTAAACGTACCATTTTAATTTATTTAGTTATAATATTATCAGGATATGAGTACCTACGTAATTTCTAACGTCGTAATCCTACCAACATAGATTTTGCCGTTTCCAAGTTAAACTTAAAATATAAAAAATATGTATATGTGATTGTCCAAAAAGTTAAATTAGTGCAAAAGTAAGGTTAAGTTTACATTTTATAAGCAGGTATTGAAGGTACTTTCAATTTACATACTGATTATTACAGACAGATAGTTGGATTTTATTTACCTGTATAGATAATTCACAGTACTGGAATCACTTTAGACACTACATTAAATATAAAATACTTTCAAGGCCCCCCTAAACTCCTAAGTAAAAGTAGTGTAATTTCAGTTAAAGAGAAAAACACATTCAGTAATTTAGTACTAAAGCACGACTCAAAATTGTGTTCTTAACTCTACATATTCATACTTAGAGTTAACCAAATTGTTTTATACATACTGTACTTTCTTTTACAAGTTTACATTATAAAGCTTCATTCGTATCTACATTTAATTTTTATTTCATATCATTTCTTTTATAACCGGCACAGAACGTGCCACGGCAGACAAAATGATATTTCCCATACAATATTTTGGCGATACGACCCGTGTCTGAGCCGTTGCATTACGGTAGATAAATATACGTTAAACCATATTGTATAGAAAAATACTATTTTGTCCGCCACGTAAAATGTCTGTAGGTACAAAAACAGCTTTAGAAAGAACTACCATAGAGTTATTATACATAGAGTAGTCAGCCCAAAATGTAGCCACCATTTATCTATATCAGACAAAGGTAGGTGCAGATTTCTCATCTTTTTTTTATTATTTTTTGGACACTCGCACTAACAGGCCTGTCTATGGACCCCCTATTCTATGGAAGTCTATGAGAACTACCCATAAATGGTTATCACGACAAATTTGTCAGGTGACAACAAATTTTTTATCAGCTGAACCGTGGCTTTCTATCAATATGTCACTTATTCCGTGTCTTAAATTTAACGAAACACATCAATCTAACCGTACACCGAGTTAAAACTGTTAAAAAAGTCGTAAATTTCCGTTCACTGGGCACCAGATAAACTTGTCAAGTCATTATAGACTTATTCGTTTTTACATATATTTTATTTCTGCTTAATAGTTTTGGTCTATTGTATAATTTTATCTATATATTCGTACCTATTACTTTACCATTAATTCTCTCATTAAAGTAAGTCTTAGTAAAGTAAATAACAGATTTCATAGGTAAAATCTTCTTAAAATATTTTTTATATTTCATACTTATTTTTTTAACTCTTAATAAAGTAACTACTTTAATAAGAGATTTAATAGGTAAAATATTCGTGGGAAAGAGCTCGCAGTTGACATTTGCACGGAACTTAGACGGAATGCCTTACATTCGAACATCAAACTCAATACTCTCGTTAATAAATAGGTTATTCGTTGAGTTTGGCTGTTTCCTTAGCGTAGGTGTCGCTAGTGCCGCATTACATGAGATTTCGGGTAGGAAAACCCAAAGAATTGAAGGTGGTAGAAACGTTAGTGGTTCGGCTCCGGCGGCACCACTGCGAAACCTATTTCTGCCTTATAACAGCAATGTTATGCGCTGCTATGTTTTGGTCTGAAGGGTGTGGTAAGGGAGACATACTTATCCGAGGCGTTCCAATTTGATCCTTAGGGGTAGCAACGCATTAGTGGCCAATCTCAGATAAGACTGTTGATCTTATCTGGGGTTGATAACAAATGTCCATGGGCGGACAACAGCCACTTACCATCAGGTGGACAGCATGCGCGTTTGCTACTTCAGTATTATAAAAAAGAACCCAAATAGTATGAAAGTACTATCTGGATGGACGGAGGATGGACGCAGCCACTCCCGAGGACTAAGATGGAACGCCTCGTATATCTCAAATTTACCGCACTCTAACCAGAATACAACAGCACTTAACAATGCTGTTACAAGTAATCGGAGTACTGTTACTTCCACCATTCCATAATCTAACCATGATATTTCTGATAAATTGACGTTATGTTTTTGTTTACAGCCCGTCTTAACATCAATCGAAGAAGGAATTTCTCTAAAACTACCCAGAGCACCGATGTCACACAAGAACAAACTTTTGCGAGTTATGCGTCTATCGAAGCAGAGATCATAAATACAGTTATGAAAATAATGTTTTATACGAACCAATTTATTTCTTAACTAATTCCGTATTAAAAAGTATATGAATATTTGTACTTGTCAAATTGAAATAATCATAACATTAAGGATTCGTCTAAAAGGAAGCGTTTTGTTATGTACCTATGTTTTGAGGTTTTTATTTCTATAACCGCTGTGATAATAAAATAATGACATATATTAATAATGTTTATTATATAAAACGTATTTTGCCTATGTACTTCATAATAAATGGATATTTTGCACTATGTGTCGTTATTTACATAAAATACTCCTTAAAAATAAAATCCAACTACGTTGAAATAGCGCTCTAAAAATATATAGCAATAAAATATAGTAATGTAAAGTAAATACATCGTGGTATTTACTGCTATAATCTATAAGTATAGGGATAAACCTTAAAGTCAATCGAGAAATTTTCACTTTTATGGTTAAATAAACATTTCATTACTTTGTGTGGTTACCAGAAATTTTACACGAGGCGACCACCTTCGACCTCGGAACAAGCAACACATCTCCGATTGACTTCAAACTGAAACCCTGTTGAATGAACCTTACATGAAGTTGTTTATAGATTCTCGCCTCCTACTTCAAATTTATGAAAAAAGTAAAGCCAATAATTCATCTTCTAGTTACGTGTTACACGCCCCGTATTGGCCAATACCTTATTCATTGCTAATCGTTCAGACAAAACACACTTGAGCTAAGAACCGGGTGCAAATTTGAACAACTTGCACTCCATGACTAATTGGCGAACAGACAATCAACTCATTCACAAATAATTACATGCATTTAGAATCTTATGGTATTGTTAGAATTATTTATTAATTACTTTACATTGCTATTGTGCGTCTGTCTTGATTAAAATCACTAGTTCTCTTCTCGTAAATATCATAGCAGGCCATTAAAAGACAATGTTCTGTCAGAGTACCATCAGAGTATCGGGAACACTATTCGTTTTTCTTTAAAATATTTTAAATATGTACGTAGTAGTGTATAAAAAATTTTGAAGCCATTAACAGCACTTAATTCTACTTTACACATCATTATCATCAATTACTGTTTTACTGTTCGACACCGGTCACTTCTCAGAATGAGAAAGTTGACTACTGCTACCTTTGAGTGTATGGGAAAACTTAAGTAGCTATATTATGTTAGCGAGGACTTAAAAGAAATTCTATAGAATTCCTCCCTCATTAAAGACAAAAAAGTGTATTGATCTAAAAGCGTTATCACACAGGTTTATGTCTGCATGTGGATTTAGACCGACATTAGCCCAATTTAGCCCATACATTTCTTGTCACACGTGCCATTATCTTTCTTCGTCGCCCGTCCTATGTTTGAAACGAAATGGATATCACTAAGGGCCATTTTCCTATCACGCCGGTTTATGACCGCATGTAGATCTAGACCGCATCCATACCACTGGTATCCGATAATTCCTATACCTTATACCTTCCCTATCACTTATGTGACCTACACACGCGTCATGAAAAGACCGCAGCGAGTAAAACACGCGTGACATAACCCGCGTGACAGGAAAACGCCTAAAACGAATACAATGTCAATAAGTTCTGCGTGTTCGTATGGCGCTCCGAAAATCCAGCCTATAGTGTGACATAATTAATTTGTCAAGCTGAGCTCTTAACCTGCCGCAATAAATTTTGTAAACCAACCTCCAAAGTGCCTTTCATCACGAATACCTGTTAATTTTGTGTATCTTGATAAACGCCAGAAATATTTGTTCACTAAGACTTTTACGTTAACTAAATAACTGATTTCGTCGAAGTTAAGTGGTTGGTGTAATTTACTCATGTACTCAAGTCATTTACTATAACTAAGAGTTCCAGTTGAAACAAATGCCAAAAACTATGACCGTAGGTATAATAATTATGGTCATTAATTTACATGCAGTTTTGTAAATCAAGTGGCGTCTGTAGACGTAGGTATCTTTTTGTTAATATTAATTCACAATATTTTAAAAATACCGTAAAAATGTTTACATTTAAATCTATTGGTACAAATGAACAAAATGAATGAATGAATGAATTGTCTGTTTGTAACATCAAAATAATAAGTTTTTTACAAAGGCATCTGAAAGTCACACGGTACCGTATATAACAACAAAATAACATATTCATATATAACAACAAAACAATTATTAAAATTTACCACTAAAAACACCAATTGTTTTATTAGTAACCTATCTACGTTTCTTTACAATAATATCAATGGCAATACAAGTTTTTTTTATTTAAAAAAGAAAACAGAACATAGCGCTTCATCGCTTTATATATGGCAAAAGTATCTATAACTAACAGTAGTGCGCAGGCGTAAAAAATCTTCCACCTTTTTATAAGATAATTCGGTTTTGCTCATTGGTATAGTGTACCAGCTTTCAATTTTATTACCCGAAATCCCATAAACAAATCAGAAGTCTAGCTCCCGGGCAATTCCTAACACAATGATTAGCAAACAGTATTCCGAATGGCCTACCAATTGCGTGTATGTAGAATACTTATCCCCGTCTATTCAATGTAAATTCGGATCTTTGGACTACGCGACATTTTCTCACGATGAAATTCGTAACGTCCATACGAAATGCCCAAATGCCTCGCGCCGAAATATCGACTGTTGTTGGAGTTGTTGCACTGCAAGCGATGAGCGATAAACGTGAAAAAAACTTTACAAAATTCGTCAAACACGACAAAACGCAGTAATCATATGAAAACAAAACAAGTAAGTGGTAAAATTTATTTTAAAAAAATTGATCTTATAGCTTTGTTAAAGGAAATCGTTTGGGCTATTATTTTATAGGTGTGTTATCTAAAGTTAAACTACGTAACAGTAAAAACTAGAAACTTCCGCAATTTAAACTAACAATCTAGCGCGTAAGCTACTTGACTAGCTAAGTAGATAAAAATATATAAATAATAATAAATATGAAAATCTGGACGTGGACGTGAAAAATTTATCAAATTTAGTTCAGCCACCTCTTAATTCAAAGATAATATTTGAACATGATTATTTCAAATGTCTTTTACCGTTTATAGACACGAATAAAATTTTTGAAGCAGATATATTATTATTCTTATTATATCACTGAAAAATTTAGTTGAAGATTGAAATTAAAGATCGTAAAACCCATCATGATTTGACTCTGTCACATCTAATTCTGTCTTACAACAGCAATGTAAAGCGCTGCAGTTTTCTGTTTTAAAGGCTGTGGTAAGGAAGAAATAGGTGCTTATGAGACATACAAATTAGTGTAAGGGGTAACAACGCATCAGTGACCAATCTCAGGTAAGATTGTAATCTTATCTGGTGTTGATTACAGATGTCCATGAGCAGAACTTAACAATAGACGGATTGTATGCTCCTTTGCTACTGTTATATTATAAAAGTCTAGTATTTAATCATTCCTTCCTCACCAACATTATATATTTCCAATACACCTCTATAAGTATCACGTATTTCATCGCTAACTCTCTTATCGCTTTTCGTTTTTAGTAAAACACGCGCTTGTCTACAAAAAAGCGAGTTACAAGCGATCCCTATAAACATTTCTAACTTATAGCCAGCTTAGAAAAATTTCCTAATCTGTAGGTACCCAACTGAGGAATTTTATCATTTCAACCGTCTAAAAGTAGAGAACCAGTTGTACCTGAAAAATAAAAAATTCTTTACCAATCCGTGGCAACATAAAATCAACCTTAAGTTAGTGGCATACGTTTTATTTTTGAGTGTGTTTGTATAGATAGTTGCGTCGTTTTAGCTTGAGGCGCGATGATCAAAGGCTAATGAGTAAAGTACGTTGACCTCGACCAGTTTTGGGTCCAATGTGGTTTTAGTATTCCGTTGGTCTGTCAATAAAACTATATTTGAATTAACATACGCATCGCCCCTCGGTGTGTTGGCTCTGTTGTCACTAAACTAACTTTGCTTAGGGTCTAGCGGAGTAAGGGGTATTAGAAGGTCAAAAATCAAGTATTTCGTATCAAAAAGAAGAAATATTTTAAACAAAACCTGAACCTAACTCTGTGGTTCAATTACGATACATAGTACATTAAAACAAACTTTTGAAGTTTAGATAAAATCTAATTAACATTTACACATTAGTATATAGGAATGTTTCTAACAAAAATTATTGTTAGAATTTTTGTAGATTTTAATTGGATTAAAATGATAAGCAATATTTGCACGGTCGGATACCGTATGGCTACTGATAGAGAATCTTACCTTTTCTTAACAATGGCAATCGATGGCGGTTATCGAACAAGCCTTAAATCAAAATAAAAAAATGTAGGGCTTACTTAATTGTGATCTAACTAAATAGTCTAGGGTTGCAACAACCCCTGAGTGTCCAGATGGCTATGATTTAGATTTTGTTAACATAATTCGATTTTGATATAAAGACAGTTATCTTAAATATGAACATAAATACACACAACCAGTTGTACCTGAAAAATAAAAAATTCTTTACCAATCAGTGGCAACATAAAACCATTCATAATATAAATAACCATTATAAAATATTATAAATAACCAGTAGACCCGCCAGAATGGTTGAAATTCGACAATAGTAAATGAAACGAGAACTAAAATTATACATCCAAATAAAGTTTTATATGTATTTCTCACCTGTGAATTATAAAATCTTCCAATATTGGGAAAATAAGGTTTAATTGATTAAGCGGCATTAAAAAGAGAACGCATTTATGACGTAGACATCTAACATAGTTGACCATATATTATGTGTCTTGTACATAGATCTATTATCCTACTAACGTACTTACTTATGTTTATTTTGTTTAATTTAACAGTTATTGTACATTAATATTATCTCCCTCGCTCCTTCTGTTCATGGACTTTCACGTATGCCTAATCTCACACTCCTCTGAGCGCGTGGTATTCGAAAAACGGTACCGCAATTTTTCGCTTCACGTATATAACAAATAAATAAAATTGAAATGTCTGTTTGTAATATCAAAATAACAACTTTTTACTAAATGCATATGAAAGTATACACGGTACCTACAGCAAAATACGTTTTTTTTGTATCTGTCTGTCTGTTTGGCTGAAGTAATCTTTTAAACGGCCGGTCCGATTTTGACGGGACTTTTACTAGAAGATAGCTGAAGGTTTAAGGCGTAATTTAGTCAACTTTAATTTCTAACGCACGCTACACGCGCATGGGGCCGGCCGTTGCCGGCGTTAATAGATAAAAAAAAAAAAAATTGATACAAAACACATTCACATATGCTAGTCGCAAGGGCCCTGTACTTGGTTCAAGACCTGTGTTA
>DWNY01002060.1:0-11575 GCA_018250635.1 Telegonus apastus | reverse complement strand
GGATTTTTATAGAATTATGTATATGTATTTATTCCTCAAACTATTTTTAGGTAAAAAAACTAAAATAACATACACACAAAAGTATCAGTTTTATTAAATGTATGTATGAGTAATAGTTGTTTCAATATTTTGATATCATTCGAGTAAGCTTATACGAGCATAGAAATGACAATAATTTGACTAAATCCCAAACATTATAATTTCATTTACTTCACTAGCAATGAGCTGACTCCTCGTCCATACCACATCTATAAATATGTCGCAATAAGAATCTTAGAACAATTTATCTCCCTTAAGTAGGTAGCGAGTGGCTTTACCGTGGACTTGCAAACCGGACAGCAACTTCGTGCTGACTCTACGTTGATTTATGATTCTCTACAAATGTAGTTTTTAGTTCTGTGGACCATATATTTTCATTTGATAGCTTTTTTGGGTAAATAAGGGCTATATATTTCTCGAGGCAGCACTTCTGGGGATGATTTAAGGTGGTACAATCCTTTGTAATTTTGCACTGGAGACTACCGACTCACTACATAAAATAGCCTTAAGCACTGCTGTGATCTGGTTTGAAAAGTGTGATAATAGAAATATTGTATTATATGAGGCATTCCAACTTAGTTGTCAATGATAGCGACATCTGCGGTCGACCTCAGGTAGAACTTATTATCTAGAGTTGATTAGACATGTCCATGGGCGGCAGAGGCCACATACCATCAGGTGATTGTATGCGATACATCGCATATAGGTTGCGTATATTGTATAGAATAGGTCCTTTAAACAAAGTTATCGTGAGATATTAGATCTGAATTATTATTTTTTCTTTTTATGTTAATTTACAGTTTTCACTGCTGGTATTAATTTTCCGGTACCCTTTTTTCTACATTATTGCCTTAAACTTTATTCCTAATTACAACTTTTATGTTTTATAATTAATGTTAGTATATTTTTCTATTATTAATTGTTTCGTCATTTATATAATTCTTAGTTATAGTAATAGTTGTACCTGTAATTTTGTTTTTTGCAATCTTATACGTTATATAAGACGTATGTACACATAATCTCATTAGAAGTTACAATTTTTCTTTCGTTCTTCATTTCACTATACATTATATTTTTAATAGAATTAATTAGTAATGCATCCTAATTAGTTATATCTTATGCTACATTATATTGTCTATTTTTCTAACAACCGTAACTATTTATAAACTTGCATCCTTGCCATAAGTTAGGAAACCTAGCTTTATTCCTAACTAGACTTGTGGGCGCGTTGCTGACTCTACATTGATTAATGGGTCTGCTCTATCAGTGTTTAGTGTGTTTTATTGGTCGGTAGAGCTGAAATATAGCTTTGTTTACATAATTTACATTTGAATGCGCTTATAAATAAGCTATAGGGTTATTATAACATGATAGCATAGATTTATGATATGTGCTTCATCAATTTAAAAAATTCAAGAATCATTGTTTTTTTATGTTTTGGAAATAGCAAACGACAATGCATCCCACCTGATGGTAAGTGGTCACTGCAGCCCATGGAGATCTGATCAATCAAATCAACCCCTCGATCACAGTCCTACCTGAGGTCGGCCACAGGTGCGTTGGTACTCCCGAGGACAAAGTTGGAACGTCTCGAATAAGAATGTCTCCCTTAGCACACCCTTCAAACCACAATGGAGCAGCGCTTAACACTGCTGTTATTAGGCAGAAATGGATGTGTTATAGGCATATACTTATGCAAGGCGTTTTAGCTTGGTCCTCAGGGGTAGGAGCGCATTTAGGCTTAACTCAGCTATCCTGGGATTGATCACAGATGGACATGAGCGGTAGTTGTCACTAACCATCAGGTGGACTGCGTGCTCTTTCTGTATATTATATATGTGTTATGTGTATTTTACCTGAGTTTGACGCGTTAATCTACATCTGTATTATCGTTGGTTCCAAACGGATGACCGATATTGATTCAGGTTTATTAAGTTATGACAAAAAATTAGTTCGGCTGTCTGAAAATCATATGTAATTTTATCGCAAACGTAGGATTTTAAGATTTTTAATTTATTTCGCCATGTAACTTTTATGTATTATTTTAATTCTGAGTGTCAGTTATTTAAATAAAAGTTATGTTTAATAACAAAGGGAACTAATTATTATATTAAAATAATTTGAAGTCCTATTGTAACTACACCTTTTCTTCAAATCAAATATATTTAATTTCAGAAATCCTTATCACTAGGTTTACAGGAATATCATTAATAATCCTTTACATTTCTTTGTGTATCTCTTTATATCTATTCAGTATTGGCGCCGTCCTAGTAAGCATTTAAAATGCCTGTATCATTAGGCATCTTCTTAAAACATTAAAGTTAGTCTTATGTTTCAGAGGTATTGAGAGATATAATAAAGAACTAACTGAGAATACCTTATCGCCAGAGCACGCTATTTATATTTTTGTCACAGGTAAATGTAACTAATGTAGAACGCGTTACGTAACACCCAGCCCTTCAAAACAAAAACACACATACTTCCCATTAATTCAAATTGTATATCTTCCGCGTTGGCAAGTAAGCCACTTACCTTACCCGTTAGAAGCGCTGTAAAATATTAAAATATACCGCTATTCGGTCAACGTTGTGACAGCGGTTTTGCTTATGTTTCAAAAGAGAATTACTGGTGTCTCATCCAAAAAGGCAAGCGATTAATGTAAACGCTATTGCTATAAGCGATATATTACTCAGTCTGGCCATAAATACTGTTAGAATTAAAAATAAACCAAATTTAACTTTGAATTTGGAATACGTAATTTTTATACGATTGTTCATTGTGTTTTCTTATTTTGCGTCAATATATTGTAAGATATTTGGTGATATTAAAATGGAGTGGGGTGATAAAGAGAACCGAATTGATAGCAATTCGGTTCTAATAGTATTGCATTACATAAAAAAGGTATGGAGGGAAATACTATATTTTAAAATCCTCCATTCGCTTGGTATTAGTCAAATGTTTGTGTACCGAGCTATTGATAGGTACAATGAAACGTTCTCTATTTGTACTACATGTATCTCCCACTTACAAAAAAATAATATTGTCATAGCATATTGTGACCGAAACTCGCCCTCAACGCACGCTCTCCCGTAACCAAAATAGTAGGTTTTTACATAGTGCAAAAAATAAATTGACAACGCATAAAATAACATTTCGATGTCAATTATGTCAAAGTTTAAACTCATTTAAATCATATGTATACGATAAAACAGTATACGATACTTGTTTCTCAAGTATATTATTACACGGCGCTGAGCACCTCTCCGTGCTGTGTTACGCCGTGCAATAATCATAAGTATCGTAATGTATTATTTTTTACCCACAATAAATAAACGATTCTCGCTTATTCGCACAACGATTTGTGTCAAACAAGCGGTTTAAACCACGCACTTCGCACATTAAGTGTTTGCGCAAAGCGTTTGTAGTGAAATATTAAAGGTCCGCGGTCGCTGCCGGCTCGCTCGGAGTTACGACGACAAATTCATTTTTAACGAGCACCTCGCGGGCCGGAGTGGGTTAATTTGGTATGTAAAAATTCACCTTAATATTCATCGGTCTCATTCCTTTAAGGCTTGGTCATTGGGTAAAGTTTTTAATACTGTGTCGATGATGAGCGCTACTCGTTCTATCTGCGATCTTAGATTCTGGCCGTTATACCGTATGACAAATATGTATTGCAAAGTATTCAATGCGTTAGCCGGCAATGGAATATTTTGAAAAATGACGGAACTGGGATTAGTCTCATACTTTTCAAAACTAATAAGATTTTTTGCCTGACACGTTCAAATAATGGTAACGGTATGGTACGGGTCAGATACCTTGATGTGCCGCTGCTGAGAATTTCTCCGTAGAATAGGACAGGCCAGGAGCATAAGTGAAATGTCGTGTCTGAATACTTAGTCCTAGAAGACAATTCTCATTCGAGGCGATCCAACTTAGTCCTGAGATGGAGCGACGTATTTCTGACCGACCTCAGGTAGTTCTTATCTTCTATGATCATAGATGTTCATGGACGGCAGTGGCCACATATCATCAGGTTTCTTGCATGCTCGTTTGCTACTTCACTATACAAAAAAAATCCAAAAAAAGCAAACAAATTAAAAAATATATAAAACTTACCGAACACCAATTCCAGAACACTAAAAGCATTGAATGGAGTACAATTTACTGATAGTAATAGGTCTATCCGGTATATTTCAGGCACGTTCAGTTTTATTGCGCGCGATAACGCCCCGGGCGCGCGTAAAAGAAATGATGCGAGTTCAAATAAGGCTCTATTATGTACTACCCTTAAAGGAAGGGTTTACGTCTTATATGTCCTTCGTGTTCTGTTTTCAAATTTAGTTACTTTTTTATAACATGGTCACTCCCTGATGGTAAGTGACCACTGTCCATAGCTAATATTCACAGGAAAAATCCCAGTTTGGCTGTGTGAGAAAGACTTATCCATATGAATAAATAAAATTGGAGTGTCTGTTCGTAACGTCAGAATAATAACTTTTTACTAAATGTCTGTCTGTTTGTTTGAGGTAATGTTGAAAACGGCTGGACCGATTTTGATCCGATTTTATTTGGTAGATATCTGATGGTATAAACCCTAACATAGATTACTTTAATTTTTGATATAAATCCGCGTGTTTCACGCGCATGCAGCTCCCGTCAGCTGCGTTAATGTCAGTTGCTATCAGAATCACTCGTGCTTTCAAAGTTAGTTCTTTTTTCGCCTGATAAGGGCGTTGTATAAATTACATACAAATTGCGTAGGGTGACGATATGAATGCTTTTCGATAGGATTCGTGTTCAAGGAACAAGTACGTTAGAGCTGTATATCACTTATGTTTAGGTGTATGTACCTGTGTCATTGTTGCTTTTTTTAAACAAGGGTTTAACCGCGGGGCACAGCTTTATTATAAATATAACCTCAGTTATATATAACCGTATTTAATTTTATGATTTGGGATTATTTGCTTATTCCTGCTTCTTTATTCGATGTTGGAATACATAAATTGGAACCAACTCAAAGCAAGACTGTTGATATTACGAGGTTATCAGCTTTTTTGTAATTATAAAGCAGATTTTATTTTTAACAAAATAAAAAAATAACCAAATTCCGCGGTAATGCGTGACTTGACATGTAAATTTTAACTTGTTCGTGTAATAATGTAAACATTTATATTTTGAGCTGGATAACGCAGGTCCTTGTATAGATTGCTCGTTTTTTTGGCAATTTTTGGTGACTTATCATTTTTGTGAAAAAAAATACGCGTCAATATTTTACGTTAACGTATGCATATTTTTTTGTAAAATGTTATATACCTACCTCTATATAGGGCTATTTAGCGAAATAGGTTTCCCTGCTAAAATACATATATTACAAAGTACGTATTTGAAATTTACTAACAATAATAAAAAATATAGGCCGTCAAACAAATAAATATATCCTGCTCTGGGAATCGAACTGAAGCCTCCTGTGTGAAAGGCAGGTATCCCAGCCATTAGACCTTACGGGAAATATTAATAAAAATATGTTTTTTAATAATCCATCGTGCTCACTTGACAACTGAATAAACATTTAGTGTACGTAACTAAATAAATAAAAGCAGAAATAAAAGCTTGTAAAAATACGCTTACTACACATGCTCTGTAGTGCTTGTCAAAACTAGTCATATGAGCTCAAACTCGAAGATTTACTACTAGAGATGGAGCCAGTGGCTGAACGGTGGCACTCTTCAGTCACTAGTTATGACGACCCGCGTGGCGCAGCGGTCACTATACCGGTCTGACACGCAGTGGGTCCCGGGTTCGTTCCCCGGCCAGACAGATATCTGAACGATGAGTTTAGATTTCTGTTCTGGGTCTGGGTGTTTATTCGTCTTTGTATGTTTCCATGGCACCCACGACACAGGAGAAAATACCAGTGTGGGGCTATGAATGTAAAAAGCGTTATTATTATTTTTTAATAGGTGTGACCGTGGTACCACAAGAGTCGAAACAAAGGGTTGTACCACCTTCAATACTACTAAACTCAGTTCAAATAAACCATAAAAAACTTGTTAACATATATTTAATGAAGGTAAGGTAAGGGCTATATTATCCTCCGTCCCTAAAACAACTTTATTTTCACGTCTACCTACTGGCTTTCCAATCGTAGTTTCCACCCTTAATTATAGGGTTAGGGATACCTAATCAAGTGCGTCTAATAGCCCTTTGTCTAAAATTGCCGTTGGCTTTTACGAGTAGGAATGTAGGTTTGAAATATGTACAACTTTTCATGGTTATACTTCAGAACCACCGTCACACCTATTTCTACTCTATAACAACAGTGTTAAGTGCTGATGTGTTTTTGTGACGGGTGGTATGAACAAACTTTTTTATATATACATAGAGGATTTTTATTGATTGTTCCCGAAAAATGTATACAGGTCCAGAGGCGTAGATTTGTTCAGTTTTTTTAAGAGTGGATTTTCGTATAGTGGTAGTTAAGAATCTTAACTTAAGATGTCACTGACTACTAGTACTACATTTACTACTATTATTTCGACTACATAGGCTACTGTTTTTTTTTTCATAAACTCAGTCGAAACCGCGGGTATAGTTACTACACTAATTGTTTTTATAACTTCTCGTTAAGAAGCTATTAGGTAGATTTCATACTAATTGTTAGTCACTTACTGTTTTATACAATCTTAAACGGGGGCCATTTTGAAATTCCTCGAATTGAAAAACCTTTGATAAACCTTTTACCTCCAAAATTTATGCGCAACTTTGCGCGATCCGCATAAATTTGCCCTGATTTGGGACAAAGGGCATTAAGGTTAGATTAAGTTAAGTATGCTGTATGTGTGTTGGGATTTTAAGAGCAGCTATTTACTCGTACTTAGGGCTTTGTGGGGTTTGGGGCCTTTGGGCAAACATTAGTTTTCGTTATCGCATGAAATTAAATTAACGTAACACCTATTTTTGGATAGTTTGGAAGTAATCAAGCATGCAGTCCACCTGATGGTAAGTGATGGCCGCCCGAGAAGATTTGTAATCAACCAATCAAGTCCTAAGGACTAAGATGGAATGTCTCGTATGTTTCTCTTATCACACCCTCCGAACCAAAACACAGCAGGGTTTAACACTGCAATTATTAGGTAGAATCAGGTTTGGCTGTGCCGCCAGAGTCTAACCACAAAGGTTTCTGCCACCTTCTGATACATATATAAATCAAAACACTTAATAAATTTCGTTTTATATCATTTCGAAAAAAAGCGGATCATTTGCAAACGACTATAATTTTAATATTTTTTAATTCAAAGTTTAATATTACTTTTTTCAAGTAGATTGAATTTCTATTAAATCGTAAATAACATGATGGTATGACACATATAAAAGCCTTACGTATGTAAGTGCGTGCAAGGTCAGCTCATCGGAGCGGAAACCTGCCACATAAATTCTTGCCTATAGTCGCACGATAAATCCAGGAATGTCATTCGACCCTACGTTACACGGCTCAGTGCGAGCGGGGAACTGCGTTAGGCTTAATGCACCCTGGCGTAACAGTTTAGTTCAGTCTATCTTCTTAACTTCCATACATCTACGTGCAGCGCCCCTAGTGGACCATTTAGAAACTAAAATTTTCTTATTAAACTAGCGCAAACGGAAATCTGTTCACGGAAACGTAATGAACTCGTGCTATGGATTGTAATTTGTGTAACATTTTAAAGCCTTTGCATATAAATATACTGAAGGAAGTTTTATGTGAAAGATATATATGTAGATATGTGCAAGGAGCGGTCATTTTTGTCGCGTACATGATGAAAATAAAAATAAAATTATTTCTTTGTTTTTAAAATTTATATTTAATTTTCGAGTTCACGATCAAACCATTATAACTTTTAAAATGTACTGAACGCTGTTACCGGATTTTATTTTCTATGCCACAGTAAAAAAGTATCCTATGTTAAATATTCAATCGATAATTTTTCAATAACGTTTAAATTCGAATAATACATACAAATATCGCTCATCAAAATAGCTTTTAACATCTCTACAAATCGCTGGCTACCGAATAATAACGCCAGACCGCTGTAGGGCAGAAACAGAATCCTGTAACTGAAGAAAAATTATATTAAGAGATTAAATTCAGCCATGTAAACTGGAGTTATCCATACGTGTATTATCTGTAAGTTCATCCCTAGCCGATATTAAGCTGGAAGTAGGTTAATGACCATTGTTCCAGAGCTGTAAGTATATGATGCAGCTTTGAATGGCTTGCTGCGGTAATTTCTGAGTTCAGCTTTATTGGTCATCTATAAAGGTCTTAGAACTCTGTGGCTTCTATACAGTATCAAATAATTAACTTTGATTCATATATTTTTTATTCACAATCATTGAATCAATAACTGTTTTCAGTGGAAGGCGTCGTAGAAGGCGGTTCGATAAAAGTATAAAGGCATGTATTAGAATGTGCGCGTCACAGTCACAAGGTATCCCCGAGCCGGTCGTGCCTCCCCAGTGACCAACATCAGAAGTAACTGACCTAAGACAAGGACCGTGTCTCACAGGAGGTGCTCTTGGGTCAGCTGCAATCCTCGTTTAACAAGAAGCAGATGGCCAGGACTCCGGTAACAGCTGGGTTCGCAACCGTCCTTCCTTATTTGTTTTTGTTATCGAGGGGGAACCCTTCAAAAGGTATCCGACGCCGTGGGAGCGACGCCGGGTTATGTGGGCTTTTTACCGCAATAAACCACCCAGTGGCCGTCCTCAGCGCTGCGACGAGGCCTCCGGGATCTCCATAGGAACACAACCGGAGTAGGTGGAAGGTCTAGTAAACTGGCAACGGGGAACAAATCATCCCTGCCCTTCCAGCCCATAGTCTTCTTATTCTGACTGAATTGTAGGCTCGCTACAAAAACCGGTGAAGCTGTAAAAGCCATTAGGGCCAACAGAAACTAGACATTTCGGAAAAAAGGAACGCCTCATTTAACGTTTAACCACTGTAGAGTCAAGTTACCCTGATGATGCTCCGTCTTGTATCGAAACACGTGTTCGTGAAGGTATGTATGGTTGTGCACATTTTATTTTTCATTTTTCCTTTGAGGCAGGGCGGTTAACACTGCATGAAACTGAATATAAACCATCAGACATATTCGTAAATGGATTGTTGTAGTTTTGCTTTAACTTTAATATTTTTGCAATGTAAGAGCAGTGAAAATAAAATTTAAGTATCTGCTTGTAATGTCAAAATTGCATTTTTTGTTACATGTATATGAAAGCATACACGGCCCTTAAACAAAAATACAATTATAAAAATAACGTCTGCCTGTCTGTCTGTTTGGCTGAGATAATCTTTTAAACGACTGGACCGATTTTGACGGGGCTTTCACTGGAAGATAGGTAAAGCATTAGCTCGCGTTGCACGCGCATGTGGCCGCCGTGGCGGGCGTTAATGTCAGTTGCTGCTAGGCAGATATTAGTATATGCCTTTTTACTTCTTTAACGAGCGTGAAGCTACGGGGATCACCTAGTAATAAATAAGATTCCTATCAATAGTCGATCATTAAGCTTCTTGCCTTGAAAACTGAGTTGAAACATCTGCCATTAGTATTTGCCTTACCCAAACAAGAATTAATAGTTTTACATGCTAAGGCAAAATAGATTTAGGTCAAACTGCTTCAACTGAACTAGGTATCTGGCGGATTTTGGCTGAATGTATCAGATGCTATGTAATAGGTAACGACGGACCAATCGCCTAACGAGTCAGTATTCATGTAGCGGGTTAATCCTGACGAATCATGATTGTATGAACGTTTCATATTTCTCTCATATGGAAGTAGCGAATGAGCAAACCACCTCATGGTAAGTGGCCACTGTCGGTGGACACCTGTAATTATTTAGAGGTACGATTACCAGTTTTACTTGAGGTCGGCCACAGATGCGTTGGTTCGACCGAGGAACGCTAAGTAGGAATTCCCAGAAAATATGTATATGTCTCCCTTACCACACCCTTTAATCCGCGCTGCAGCGCTTAACATTGCTGTTATAAGGCAGGAAGTAGGTGTGGCGGTAGTGTCGCCGGATTCGAACCACAAAGGGTTTTCCAATTTCAAACATACTTATTTATATTAGTCCTCAACATAGTAACGTCTTAATGCAATGCAATACTATCAGATAGACTGTATGTTCAGTTCTAGCCATTTCAAACTAGATAGCTAGATAGCTATTACCATCTTATAAATAAAGGGTTAACTAAGCCTAGGAAGATACACTCATCTGATTTGATCTTATCTGAGTTAGATTACCGATACCTGTGGGCGACAGTGGCCACTATCAGGTTGACTGCGCGCACGTATGCTACTTTCATATTGTAAAAAAACTAACGAATCATTGCTACTCTCTAGGCATGATCACTTAGTATGTTGGGACACCCTTACTAAAATGCAAAGGCGCCCTTAGGTCGTATTCGTACTTCAAATTTCACTTATACGCTACACGAGATGTAATTGTGAAAGCAGTTTAATATAAACTTTTAGCTTTATAGCTGAGTGCTCGCTTAATATAATGTAACTATAAAATGTAAGTTTATATCAAATACCTGACAACAACATTATGTGTAGAAGTTTTGAATGTGTAATAAATTATACGTTTCAAAGATATGATCATATATTCTTGATGCAACGAAGTTGTTATCACAATAAGACGGGGTCTGAATAGAAGTCGCTAATTGAATTTGATTGATCAAATTCTGTTTTATCAAAGTAGCAAACGGGCACGCAGTTCATCTGATGGTAAGTGGTCACTGCCACCCGTGGATATTTTTAGTCAACGCCACATAATATTTGAATTCTACCTCCGGTCGACCAAAGACATTTCGACCCCTCTGGATTAACTTGAACCGTCATCTCCCTTACACTACTTCCACTAGCGGTCACCCATCCATCTACCGACCGCGCCCGACGTTGCTTAACTTTATAGATCAGTTCCATCCACGCAAGCTGCGCTAAGCGCGCTTCAATTTACGATATTAACTTCCTACGCTTTTAAAACAGGCAGAAATAGTTCTACAATCTTCAAAACACTATGAAGGGCTAATGCCAGTACTCCAAGCAGAACACAAACTTGTGCCATATCGCGTGCTGGTACACCGATCTCTTATCAGTTCCCGCCACATTCGCTGACATATCGGGAGCCTCACGTGCCGGCTAGGGAACGTCGAATGTTAGGAGCGTAATTGACGTCACATTTGAGAGTAGGGTTGGCGAACATGAAATATGGCAAAAATATGTCATTGTTTGTTAATTTTAGCTTTGAAATAAGGTGTGCCTGGGATCAGAATTTTGAATTCATCTCGATTGACAGGCTGATTTGTAAACCATTAGGCGATCTTAAAACGGTGTCTACGGCATAATAATGAGCCTTTCACTTAACATTGCTGGTATAGGCAGGATTAGGTGTGACGGTGGTGCCGCTAGAATCAGCACAAGAAGTTCTACCAACTTAATATACACGATCTTTATGTAATTTATTTATTTATTTTTATTTAATAAAGGCA
>DWNY01002059.1:0-11576 GCA_018250635.1 Telegonus apastus | reverse complement strand
AAGATAAGTATAGGTCTCTCATATTCCCTCTTATTATTTGTTGGGCATTCGCCCTCACAGGCCTGCCTATGGCTCCCCTACTCTATCATAATACCTCTATGGTAGGGACACACAATCTGGGGATTACCACCGAAACGTAGGCATCCGTTGATCCTTTGTTTGTAGTGATGGAAATAAAGGCCAAGTGTGAGCCGGGCTCGAACTAAACGTAAGACATCGGATCTACTATGATATTTTTGGACGTGAAAGTCAATAGCTGTAATGAAAATTTAAGTGTAAATCACATATGTTTACAAAAAAAGTTCAAAGGACTGAAATTAAGTAAAATATTACTATTAAGAAACGTCTATATCTTTTGATTTTTTTGTCTGTACGTTTGAAATTGTATCAAAGTATATACTGAATTAAAAACATATTTAAAACCCATATCTTAACTTTAGAAGCTTCCCCGTGAGTCAGTGATGTTTGTACAATAACGCCATCTAGTCCACTGAGGTAGAACTATGCGTACGCACGTAAATCGACGCCAGAAAAGTTACTTCTGATTTTAAATTGTAATAACTATTAATAAAGTCAATCGATTTTGATGAAATAAAGCCTAAATGTTAAATTAACAATCGTACTATGAATATATCTGCATTTCCATTAATTCAATCCCGTTGTTTTGGCGGCAAGTGATTTTAAACACACAGACAGCGAGCGCGTGTTACATTCTTATTATATATACAGATTTCGTTACGTTATTTCAATTTAAATCTGTTACATTATTTTAGACTCTTCGAAAACGCGGCCATATCTAATCAAGACTCAATAATTAAATAAAGTACAACCCTACGAGTGAATCTCTATAATGCTTATTAGACTGGTTTTAAACGGTATTGTCTAAGGTGAATGAATACTTTCTGAGTGTCGTTGAATAAAATGTTTTGATAATGTATTTTTTATGTTATGGAGGTAGCAAACAAGCGTGCTACCCACCTGATGGTAAGTGGCCACCGCCGCCCGTGGACATCTGTAATCAATAATCATCTATGCCATGTGTCCTGAATAGCTACAGTCAGACTCCAGATTTTTTACGTATTTAAATATACATATAGTGATAGCCGCCTCTAAGCGCCTGATTTCAAAAATTAAAACAGCCCAAATTAAATTTTCAAACGTGAAAATAACCTCAGTTACGCCTTAAATCATTAGCTATCTGCCAGTGAAAGTCCTGTCTTAAGTCGATCTATCCGTGTCGAAGATTACCCAGAACAAACAGACAGACCGACAAACAGACATTTTTTAATAATTGTTGTTTTATTATCAGTATCGCGTATGCATTTAGTAAACTTGTATAACATTACAAATGGACAATTCGTCTTTATTTTCATAGGACGAGTAAGTTTTAAACCCCCATTTTTAAGTTAAATAGATTTAACTACTTCATTGTTTTAAGGTTCTATTAAAGCTACCTCAGCTATGCCACCCCCACCCACTGCACTAGGGGGGGGCGTCCTTGAGTGAA
Organism: Telegonus apastus; assembly: GCA_018250635.1. NCBI lineage: Eukaryota > Metazoa > Arthropoda > Insecta > Lepidoptera > Hesperiidae > Telegonus > Telegonus apastus. Next base: position 10,069 of record DWNY01002059.1, on the reverse strand, counting down.
AGTCGCGAGATGTCATCGCCCTGTCTAGCTCAGAGGTTCTCAACGTTTTATAAGTGAATTTAAGTTGGAGATACTATGTTTTAGTTAAGAGGTTACTATGGTTAGTTAACTCAGCGTAACTGTAACACGGACCTCTTTTAGATTTAAGATTTATTACACTCTATGTGTGTGTAGATGTGTGTGCGCACGTGTGTGTGCATATAGGTGTGTGTGCGTAGGTGAGTGTGCATGTAGGTGTGTGTGCAAGTAGGTGTGTGTGCATGTAGGTGTGTGTGCATGTAGGTGTGTGTGCATGTAGGTGTGTGTGCATGTAGGTGTGTGTGTGTGCGTTTGTGAGTTTGCGTGCGTGTGAGAGTGTGCATATACAGATTATACAGTAGAAATAAGTAATTCAGTCTCATCTTTAAAACATGTATTCACAAATAAAGACATATGTATTTATTTGTATTTGAGGTGATGGGTCTTCTACTAGAAATATGTCATAAAGTCAATGTGTGATCCTGTATATATAATAATAATGTAACTCGCGGTCGCTGTCTGTGTGTTTAAAATTAGTTAGCACCTAAACTGTTGAATGGAATTCAATGGATTGCAGAGATATTCGTAGTACCTATCTTAACTTCACTATAGGCTATATATCATTAAGATTTATCAACTCTATCAAAAGATATTACAATTAACAATCAGAAGTAATTTTTCTTACGTCGAATTACGTTCGTGAATATAATATTTGTACCGTAGCGGACTAGATGGCGTTATTGTGGGTACGAACGTCACTGACTCACGGGCAAGCTTCTAATACCAAATGGCAGAACAACATTTACCTGGTCAGCTAGTTAAAAAATATATACATGACGCTAATAACTTCTGAAATTTTAAAATTAATTATTAACAATAGATTGAGAACCACTGACGTTTCACGTAACAGTATTAAAACACGTAAGCGAAAACTCTGTTACTTTGTGCTATTTTTTACTCGCTCGTAATAGAAAATGTTAAGCTTGCGGACTTTTTTACGGGATTTTAAGTAAATTGATATTTTTCGGAAAAATTGCTGATATTGTTTTCTATACAAATAAATAAAATTGAAGTGGCTGTTTGTTATATCAAAATAACAACTTTTTACTAAAGGCATATGAAAGTATACACGATACTAATGACAAAAATACATTTTTTTTGTCTTTCTGTTTGGCTGAGGTAATCTTCTAAACGACTGGACCGATTTTGACGGGACTTTCACTAGAAGATAGATGAAGGTCTAAGGTGTAACTTAGGTTACTTTAATTTTTGAAAATTAAAAAGCATTTACGCGCGCTTCACGCGCATTCGCACGCCGCCGTGGGCGTTAATATTATTGGTATTTTTAGGTACATTAGAGTCAGCTGTTATATTGGAGCTGTGTATTACTTATTTTTAAATGTTTTTGACTTTTTTATTACCTCTTTAACGCGAGTGAAACCGCGGGAATCAACTAGTGTTTTCATAAAATTCATTTCGTTTTTTTTATAGAATTAGTTAATGGATATGTAGTGAACTTGTCCAATGTATTACTTGTAATTGTGAACTAAGTTGGAACGCTCATAGCCAAACAGTAAGTTTTTCTCCCGAGTCGTGGATGTGTGAAACACACGAACACCCAGACCCAGAACAGAATTATAAATCCATCAGTCAGATATCTGTCCGGCCGGGGATCGAACCCGGAACGCACTGCGCGTCAGGCCGGTGTGCTGATCGACCCGCCACGCTGGTCGTTAATGCGAATGATTTTTAAAATACACACAGACACTGCAATTTTATGTATATTTAATTTTCAATGCATTCCAGTAACCGAATTACGCTCTGGACAAGTATATTTATTTAAATTTTAACCCACTGTATTAACTGTGATAACGCGGAAATGAGGTTATATCGTGTGTAGTTATGGTAATGAGCGGTGAAGGCTTATTGGGTTGATTTCGGCTGCGCGGAGTCACAGGTTTAATTCCTAGGTTTTTTATAATACGCAGGTAGTAAATGAGAATGCACTTAGTAGTCCACTGGTGGTTAATGGCCACTGCTACCCATGGACAACCGCAGATAAATTCAAGGTCTTACTTGACATTGGCTACAGATGCGTTGCCACCTCTGAAAAGTTAAGTTTTTTTTTAATATAGAGGTACATAGATGCAATGCAAATCACCAGATGGCAAGTGGCCACTGCCGTCCAAGGGCACATGTAATGAACCCTAGATAAAATTAGTTGTACTTAAGGTTCTTCCTGAGTAATAAATTGGAACGCCTCGAATAAGTATGTTCCACTTACCACACCCTTCAGACAAGAACACAGCAACGCTTAACACTGCTATTATAAGGCAGAAATAGGTGTGACAGTGGTGCCGCCAGGGTCCAGCCACAAAGGGTTCTACCATCTTCAAAAATCGTTTATCAAGACTTTTTTAATATCCCATAATGATATCGAGATAATCCATTAATATTAATTACGTACGCGTTAAATCAATTAATTGATTAATGCAATTCATAATTGGTTATCAATTTTAATTACCAATATCCAATCAATTGAAGCAAATCGCGCCAACATGTAATTAATCAGTTAGGTCATAATTGTCACAAATGTTTCTATATTATAACAGCAAAGTAGCTGTTGTGTGGGTCAAAGGATCCTAGGAGGAATGACAAGTGTCCCTGTAGGTCCAGAAAAGGGCTAAGGTATCCCTTGCCTGTCATGAGTGAATGGGGCTTCCGGGATTGCGGGCGGCAAGAGACGCGAGCTCTACCGCCCGGGAAGCACGGCGGTTGTGTGGTCGCATACCGTCGTACACCAGACGGTGTAGTGGGCCTAGCGGTCACCTGGGTGAAGACTGGGCTTTGAAGTTGGTAGAACCCTCCGTGGTTCGACTCCGGCGGCACCATCGCCATACTTACTTCTACCTTATAATAGCAGTGCTTAGCGCTGCTGTTATTGGGCAGAAATAGATGTGTTGGTGGTGACACCGGAGTCGCTACAATCCCACAACTACAACCACAAAGGGTTCTACCATTTTCAAGGGTTCTTTCCTATGCTCAGTCTATTACTAGTGGAATGGTTCTGCAATACCTCCAGCGATAATTTACTTGCACAATACACCTTCACATATTATCACATTTTATGATAAACATTTTTTTCGTGATAAGTAACAGCGTACGCTGTAACCATATTCTGATTGCGAGCAAACAGATTTAATTTTAGCCATGATATGTTTTATGTAATATTATCTAAGAACATTGCGCTGTCGGAAAATATTTATGGTAGGTTATTGTAAGATATTTGTTTGGGTCTTTACGGAAAACAAAATTATTTTTTATTATTTACGTGGGTTTATTTTGTCCGAGTAAGGAAAGAGTCCCTTAAAACTGCTGGTTGGAGAAATTTATGGCAGGCAATATTTGTAAGACATGAAAATAGCCGAACTAGTATAGTCGAAAAAATTATCATGTTTAAGAGTGATATCAGAGTTCGATATCCGATAGCGAACATTTTATCGTTGATTCATGCTTGTTCCTCTACTGGGCGCTTGTCTCCTCGCAAAGTGAGAAATGCTTAAGCCATAGTCTACCAGGCTAGTCAAGTACGACTTTTTTTAAATATTTATTAAATGAGACTATTTTGGGAAGAGAGCTCTTTTTGCACCTTTTAATACGTCAGAAGGAAGTTCATTCCACGTCTTGTATGTTCGAGGCAAATAAGCCCATTATTTACTAGACTTTATACTTCTTTGATTGTATAAAAATTTTATTAAAGATTTTTTAAGCATGTTAAGCGTCTCTCACGCTATTTTTATCGCCATGAAAACAGGTGATAATTACTTTCTCTTATCCTCTACTTTGAAATCAAGGTACGTACGGATTCTAACCACGCAATCGAATGGCTACTTGATAAAAGAATCATTTTAGTACGACTGTAAAAAAAAACTAAATTTTATATACCTAAAGAATATCAATGCGTAGATACATTGACCTTATATACATAGGATCTTAATTTAGATATTCTGAGTTTAATGACTTCTCTAATATCCAATACACGGTTCATTTATTCCCACGGGATCTGTACAATTTTCCGGGTTTCAACTTTACTGTATCTGTGCGGTTGACACAGATCGTACTTCTACATTTTATGAACATTTTAAGCCTACATGACTTCTTTATAATTTTATAAGTTGCATTATAGGGAAGATATCTTAAAAAACAATAAAATATCAATTTACACGAAAATGTTTGGGATTTACATACTGTTAAAATAAGGGATAATTTGGATATGAATTCCGTCTCCTGCATATACCTAACGGATTGCCGACATATTACAGACACCCTGTATGTCTATACAAATAAATAAAATTTAAGTTTGTGTCGCTTACCGTGTGTAAGTTATTAACGGTAGCTAATAACGGATTTACACACACCTAGAATATACGATTCCATAGTGTTTTGACATAAGAATATATTAACATTATTACAGTGGGAAGCGCGCCAGCTTTCTGTTACGCTCTTTATTTGCAAGTATTCCGTACCATTTTAGTTTTCAGCACCATGTAGGTACTACCAATATATAGATAAGTTGTTTCATTAATTTATTAATTTTGACGTAACAATTGAAATAGTGAAGCTATAGTATAGTTTATCGTTTGCAGCGTTGTGTGTGTGACATTCGGTTGGTTTGAGCGAGATTGTATCGGATATTATCATCGTATCATTTTTCAAGCAACATTTGACATTGCAGTTTGGAAAATTGCATATTGTATTTGGGCTTGTATTTATAAAATACCGAGCTGTTATTTAAAAATTACATTTTTATACTGTTACTGTGGAACGAAGGAGAGTAATGTTTTTCAAGGTTTAAACGCCTTTACGGATTTTATCACATGAGACGTCGTTGGTTTCTTAATCTGTTAATACTAAGTAGACCTTAATTGAGTGAGTGACATAAACTACATACTTTTTAAATATGACACCTACGAATAGAGGAAAACATTAAAGACAAGAAAAAAATTAACGCCCGCGACTGTGGCCGCAAGCGCGTGGAGCGCGCGCTGAGGCTTCTTTCAGAAATTGAAGGTCTGAGGTTTAGCTATCTTCCAGTGAAAGTCCCGTCAAAATTGGGCCAGCCCTTTAGAAGATTAATTCAGTCAAACAGACAGACAAAAAGTATTATAATTGTATTTTTGTTATAGGTACCGAGTATACTTTCATATGCATTTAGTAAAAAATATTACAAACAGACACTTCAATATTATTTATTTGTATAGATTATCTCAGTGCCTTATATTTACTATATACTCACAATAGTTCTATCAAATCATTCCAAAATTACTTTTGAAAACTCAAATTGTAAATGGTCCCAAATATAATGCGCCACCGCCCTCTCGTTCTGCGCAATCATCTCTGAAAATGAAACTGCAAGCTAGAACATTTCTGAAAGCATTTTAGAACGTACAAATTGAATTTCCTATTATTTTTTCCTTCACTTATACATATAGTAGGTGCCATAGGATATTCTTTGAAACGGCTTTTACTGTCATTACCATTGATATAATATAAAAGAAACGTTTTTTCTAGTAGTATATCAATGGTCATTACATATAGAGTTTTGTGGTTACAATAGACATTTACTCGAAGACTTAGGACCACTATCCACGAGAGATATGCGAGGTAGCTAAGCTATGGACGTGTGTCCAATCCACCAATTTTAATTCAAAGTATTTTCGTTACAAATTATATAATCCTATTGATGACACACATTATATTCATAAAAGTGGTAGAACCCTTTGTGGTTAGATTCGACGGCACCACTGCCACGCGTTTTTCTGCCTAATTATGCTTCGCTGCTGAATTCTCACGATTAATATTAACATGTAGTACAGTTCCAGTTGAATTGTTAGAATTTAAGGCCATCTGCACGAAAAGTTTAAAAAATAGCTACAATATAATTTGAAAAACGGATAAAAAATACATTAACAAGCAAATATATATTCATTGATTATTTCTCACCTTTTGCTTCATATTTTGTTTTCGTGTCGCAGAGTTAAGCGCTGCTGTGTTCTGGTTTGCAGGGTGTTGTAAAGAACATATATTATCAGGCGACTGAGGCGATTAAGGACTAAGTTTGAAAATTGCAGGCAATGATCGCAGATATTAATGAGCGTCAGTGGCCACTTACCCTCAGGTGGTCTGCATGGTCATTTGGTATTTCTACCCAGTAAAAAAACACCCATAGCTTAGCTACCTCATACGTGGAAAGTTAGAGAAAAAACAGCCTTAAACAACGGAAGACACAAAAATTATAATTAAATCCAAAGTTGTGACGTCTTTTTTCTTCTAAAATCTAAATCCAAAACGCCTGATTCTGTTCGGCACAGATTAAACTGAATTGATCCTAACATTAAGTACTATATAAATATTTTTGACGTTATTTACAATACACCGCTGTTCGTGGCTTTCGTTTTTAAATATAAGTTAAATATCTATAAAATGTCTAAGATCCTCCTCCTACAGATCTTTTAAACAGTGGTTTATAAGATCTGTAGGAAGCCTCAATCATTTACAGGCATATGGAAAAGCTACCAAATTGTATGCTGCAATCGATCAGACTGAAAAATTACAACCCAAAACTTTGGCTAAACAAATGTTACAGTGATTTAACTCTAATCATGTATTTACGATACCCGGATGAATATTCAACGAGCTCTGCATAGAATATTCCGACTTTATCCGCTGCGTACTGCGACCGCATCGGGCCATCAATTATGTCGTTGGCGATCTAACCGGTCCATCCGGCTCCATTTGTTCCCGTCACGCTGCCCGCACGCCGTCACGCGACGCCAAAACCACCTTTCAATCCAGGCGATAAGGATTACGATCTCGATAAACAGGCGATACACTGAACAAAGTAATCATCAATTAGATCAGCTGGCAAATCATCATTAGCTGTTACGGCAATTATTGCGCGTTCGTTGTCTGTCCGCGCGACTATTAATCTTGTGTTCGATTGTTAACAGATGTTAGTTATTCAATATATCAGATGTCCAGACTCCAGTAATATTTTCATATAAGTGTAGCTAGTGCCTTGGGGGTGGTTGACCCGGACGGTTGCCCGGGTGCCAGGGCCTAAGGGTACCACGCAATATCTTACGCTTAGAACTAATAAAGAGCGCCAAAAGTGTTTGAATCGCTTGGGGCGCCAAGTGTTGGACTCGATTGGGGCGGCAATTGTGTGTGCCCTGGGCGCCTGGACCAACTTATCTGTGAGCGTCCACCGGTAAGATCTCTGTCCTATTTGGAATTAGTTACAGATGTTCATTTCAACAGGGATTTAGTAAATAGGATCACAAGCTTGTTTGCAAAAAACTTTAGGTAAGTACGTGCCTACGTATTATTTACATAGTACTTTCTACTCGAATGATCTGACTCGGAAAAACACGATAGTTTATTTGACAAAACCCGTCCTGTAACTCAATATCTGTCAGCAAACTAGAAATTCTGCCGACGAAGCGCAAATGGAATAAAACCTTCGACACCGCACACTAACAATATTTTATATTTTTGCCAACATGCGATATTTAAAAAAATGACAATATTATTATTCTTATACTAATTATTGTAATAAACCTTTATTTTTTTACACCTTAATTGTACTCAAAGTAACGTGGGTCGATGGTCAAACTTCAGGTAGGACTCTAATTCCATATGGGACTGATTACAGATGATCATTGGTGTGAGTGCCATTTATCATTAGCTGGACTACATGCTCATTTATTGCTTCATAAAATATCTAGGTGAAATTCGATTTAAATGTCATCATGTAGTAGTTTTAAAAATCATATTTATTATGTTACAGTAAGATTAGAGTTTCATACAGAACTGAATATCTAGGTACCTTACTATACTTTTTTTTTCATATAAAACCTACCTTCGGCATATTTCGCCGCAGACTTTGTCTATCAAATATATATATTCATCTCCATATACCTATTTAACATTTATTTAATTTCAAGTTTATGCTAAACATAGCGTAAGCGAAGTAAGGTAACAACCTTACAATACTACTATTAATCTACTTAAAGTCAATGTTTCCGTATTGCATTTCCATTACGGAAATTTTCTCTCTTTACGAAACTGTTAACAATAAGGAATAAAATGTATTGCAACCGAATTTCAGAGCATTGTTATCTTCGAAAGCTGCGAATCATGAGTTGATGGAACGTCCCCAAAAAGGGGCAATCTCAATTTGGTGGGGATTAACACGACGCGTTGATCCGCCGATACGTCATTGTGAATCCAATCTGTGCAAATTGTACCGATCCGTTTTGTGGGGTTTGTTACAATTACCTACAATACAATGTATCTTGATCGTATTACATTGTTACTCCATTGGTACATATGTAATATCGAAACATCTGAGTGAATTTTTTTAGGTTTTCAGTACTATGTATTACAAATTTAAGATAGGCAATAATACTTTATTTGCGCATATTCATTTACGTATTTAGAAATAAATATTTTTGTTAAGTTCATTATTCTTGTCCGGCATGGACAACACCTACCTCTTAATATCAAGTACTTTTTATTATAAAACTAGCTGCGCCCGCGTGAAAATCAGTGTCACAAAGTTTACCCCGCTAAATCCCGACCACGCGGAAATTCTAGGATAAACCTCCTCCTCAACCTTCTCTATCTTCCAGTGAAAGTCCCATAAAAATCTGTTAAGCTGATCTGGAGTATAGCCCGGACAAACAGCATTTTTGTAGTAGTAGTATCTCTGCTGGCTTACGCAGCGCACGTAAGTAAAGCTCTCAGGCGAGATATTTTACAACCACGTGACCTCTTCAACAGTAATAGTTATATTACAGTCAATGTATAAAACCGTAGTGTACTATTAATTAAACCTTTCTTAAGAATTGCACTACCTTTTAGTGAAAATCGTATAAAAAATCGTTCAGTATATTCGAGAAAACCGATCATTTAAAATGTTTCAGATATTTATGTACTTAAAAATAAATATGATAAAGTTAATTTACAGTGTTAAAAACATTATTTGTTAAATATAAAAGTCAAATATTAAATCGATGTTTTACTCCTGCCTGTAATGTAAAAGCAATTATTTTCTTGTCATGAACAAAGAGATTGAATCAAATCGGGAAATTGGAAAACGCTTTCACACAATTTCATCATTCGGAAAATGATGGAACTTGCCCGAAATACATGAATAATATATTTGCGAATGAAAAAATATTTTCCACTTCTCGCCAACGGCTACGAAACCAAAGGACATTCATACAGTGGAAAGAGCGTAAGAGCCGATTAGTATGGGAACCGCTTTAGCCAAATAAGCCAATACCAAAAATAAATTAGCATTGTATTTGTTTCCTGTTATTGATTAATTACAAATAGCGTATTAACTAACACCCTACAAATATTAGGTATTTTTCAAAATACACGTAGGGTACTCATAATTTCATTTCTTAATGATCATATTGCCGGAGATTTTGTACTTCTATCAGCTAAACACATAATAATTTTCATTTTTTCTATTCTCCAGTCAATGGTATGATTTGAACATATAATTTTATGCTTGATTAAACAAAAAAGAATATATTTTAGGTTAAAATAAGGTCGACATTGTATTGACATAGTAACAGATGAGCGTGGTCATTAAGTATGCGGAGCTCCGCATACTATTGATTGTGCCTAATTTTTCACTTCCTACCTGCAGCAGTCTTTTTGCTAAGTTTAGGATCTTCTAGAAGATCATGCGTGGACTTGGGCTTCCCGCGGTACTCCCTAGCCTCGCCTTCGTCTTCCTCCGCCTCTTCCCCGAAGGAGAGGAGACCAAAATTCCTGATTTAAAAAAAAAACAATTAAATTAATAAATATCTATAAGTGTAGAAAGCATTATTTTCGTTTACGGTTATTTACGTTTAGCGTTATTAGCATGTTTCAACGTGCTATGTGCTACCAGGCGCTACCCAGGTGCTGATATAAGATCAGATCACAACCCAGTGGTTGCAGAAATGCTACTTGTCTTAAAGAGGATACGCAA
>DWNY01002058.1:0-11576 GCA_018250635.1 Telegonus apastus | reverse complement strand
TAAGCATAGGTCTCATATAATAACAATCGGGGTATAAATAGGGGTAGCATCACCTTATTTCGACACTAATTAATAGTTACATACATTATTTATGCCCTCTGCACGTTAATATACAACTATATATAATGGTAAGAAAATAAAAGATCTTTTATTAAAAATTGATCTTTATGAAAATTATTTTTGAATGTCTATAAAAAACTACAGCACTTCGCTATATGTTTAATTGCGGAGAAGAAGTGGTGAAACAAAGTAAACAACACACATCTTAAACAAAATAACGACTGTATCAATACTAGGCAATGGTTAAATATATGTAACAATCAATTAAGTTATCTTTTTTTCACACTAAGGATTATGAAAATCATAATTGAAGACAAAAATACATTATTAAATACATTATGCAAAAAATATATACGTCCTGTAATACATTTTACAAATCCAGGTTTGTAAGAGGAATAATGTATTTTCATTATTCAATTGACCAGATTGGGGGAGAGGGGGGGTAATCTACGTTATATTCACACCACCACGGATTAATTACAAAACGCCATAGTATTTCTCATTATTCCTTCACGTCAAGACAATATTCAATGTAAATAGCTGGGGATTTGTAAATTATGTTCACTAGTTAGGAATTTCAGTCATTTCAGTTTTATATATCTCAATAATGTACAGCAGTTCTTTGCCACATCAAATTAACACATATTAAATTTAAGATTAAGATAAAAAATAACCGAATACTACGTTAAACTCAAACTCTGTACTTTAAAATTCCAAAGTAGTAAACACAATAACTCAAGTCGAGGGAAACTGTCATTTTACTGTTTACCAAGCCGAAGGGGAAATATTTCAGGCCATATAAGATTATTTACATATAATATCACCCTTACATAAGCTACAAGACATGGCCGTAGGATGCACTTACCTTCCATATGAATTCACCGCTGGAGGAATTGCTCGAGTGCGAGTCGCTATCGCTGTCCCACTCTTTCAGTATGTCCGTCGCGGGATCGGGCTTGCTGTCCTGCTCGCCCTCGGGCGACGCCGGCTCCGTCGGCGAGTCTTGGGTGAATGATGTGCTCATTATTTCTGACGCCGGACCTGGGATTGAAATAAGTAAATAATGGTATTGCACATAATTATTATCATTTTTCTTTCAACACTATACCTGTCGTTGCTTAACGTTATATCGTGTTGTTTATCTTTTGTTGTGTTTTTAATACAACTTGCACCATCTTAAGCAATTTTCCCATCAATAAAGTAATATGTTTCGTGGTATAAATTCGTATGACTAAAAACAAGCCTTAAAACCTCTTTATAAGGACCGTGGAAAGGAACTTAATAGAATAAATATGACTATATCTTCAGTTTTATTATTTTATGAAAGTACTATGATTGAAGATGGCTTAGTGAAGTGGAACCCTTAGTGGCTCGAAGCCGGCGGCGACACCGCCGCACCAATTTCTCACCAATAATAGCAGTGTTAAGCGCTGCTGGGTTCTGTTTTAAATAGTATGGCAAGGGAGACATACCTATGCGCGGGTTACATGCTTATCGGCGCTCCAACTTAGTCCTCAGTGGTAGTAACGCATCTGTGATCAGCCACAGGATTTCAATGTTACTTTTGTTGAACACAAGTATCGTTAGGCGGCAGTGACCGTTTACCATCACTTGGACTGTATGTCCCTTTACTACTTCTTCAACATAAAAAGGTACTCACCCGTAAATCTAATATCACTTAGAAGAGGAAGGTAGGCGTCAAATTGGCAGAATTTCTTTTCATTCATCAAAAAATGTTGAGTGACCGACGCCACCTTGTCTTCCGGCTCGAGCGCACCGTTCGTGGTGTGTTCGACGTCGTCCGCCTGTAAATCATCCGTGACAGGCTCACTCGTGCTATCGAGTTTAGATTTATCTTCTAATGATCTATCCGTGGACGACTGATCATGTAGTTCATTAGACTTCTCGAGACTCGCTGTTTGTTCGTCTTTCAAATCTGATTCTTTACTGTCATTGTCATCAACGTTGCTCTCCATAAGTTCCTCGAATGCTTCGTTCAGAAAGTGCACTGTTGCAAACTTCTCGCTTTTACCGTTGCATTGGATTGCATCAATGTCTTCTGTGACCGCATCTGATTCGATCGTTGGAGATTTCCGCTTTTTTGATGTATCGTTGTCATGTGATGTCGTTGCATTCTCGTTTTTTGCATTTATTTCAACTTTTTCTAAGTTTTTTGGACTATTCGATTGTTCTATTACAGATTGAATGTGATTTTCAATCTTATCAATTCCATTAACTATAGGCTTTACCGGTACGGCCTCGCTTTCTTTGATATTTTCTGGCTGCTGAGACCTGTATGTGTGCGAATCGTACGTATAATTAAGAGATCCATCTATGAGATTTCCTTTTGTATGAGAATCGTAAGTCCTGTTGGGACTAATTGATAACTTAGATGGAACCATTTGACATTCTGTTATTATAATAGAATGAGGTTGCTCGTTTTCGTCTTCCAAATCCAAATCAGTTATAAAAACATTCATTGGTCGATTAATATCAATATTATGAGATTCTATTAAATTCGTTATATTAGGCGGACTTACAACTACTGCACGTACATCGGTAGAGTTCGCGTGGCCATCGCTTTGGCTAGCCAAATCGAAATCGACGTTCATTAGACTACTCATCGCTAAATCGCTCGACATCCTTTCACTTTTAAGTAGCAGAGAGCTGGCGTCAATCAATGATGATAAATCTTGCGGTCGTTGCCGAACCGAGCTCTCAAATTGCCGAAAATCCTCCGAACTTATCCCACTCTCCAAGCTTTGGCTAGACCGTTCCCTCGATTGCATGTCTTGGGGTTTCGTGATTGCAGAGTCCTCGAAGTCCGAGTACGTGGGCGTTCGTTCCGATACCATCAAACTGTCTCTGTTGCTGTTCCGACTCAACGTTTTACTGTCTCCGTCCAATAACACTTCGGAATTCACTTCATTGCTAGCGTTCGACGATATATCTTGCGGGCGGACTTCAGCCGATTGCAAAAAAGTTTGGAAGTTTGGAATGCTATTCATCAAGTACTCCGTGTTTTCTGTTCTAATTTCCGGCAGCTGCATTGGTATCGCTTGAACATTATCGCCGTCGAGGAGTTCGATTAAGGGCGTGCTTGTGACGGAAGGCGCCATATTTCTATACTGACAGTTTGGGCTCTCACTTATGTTCACCAAAAATTCTTTCCCCTCCTGACTGTCTGACTTCTGACTGTTAACCGACTCGTCCTTGAGACAACTAATATCAACACTATCCATTTTCTTAATAGTGGGCTCGGCTGTTAACTGTGGACTGTCGAGTATGATCGTATCTTTATCTTCAGCTTGCTTAGGTGGGGTTAGTTGAACACAGTCGCCGATGGGCGATCTCCTCACCAATTCCGGCTGGGGTAGCTTCCACGCGTCATCGATACCGGACAGTACTTCCGTGGTACAGTTAGAGTAGGATGGCATTCCGGACATCAGCGTACCGTACGCCAGGTCCTTGGTTTGGGTGTTTTTCGTAGAGTCGTTGACATCGGACTTCGTGATAACGGACGGGGTGGCGCCCGCCGCATCCGTCTTTACTTTCGTGTACGTGTAATTATCGTTCGCCGTGATGGAGTCCGGGGAGAATGTTTCGCACACCTCCGACTTGCTGTCGTGTATGATGTACGTGGAACAGTGACTCAGTTCCTTTTCGTCGTCGTTGTGAGTGAGAGTGTCCTCGCTTTCGCTCTTGTCCTTCTCCTGTTCGAAGTCCAAAGGAACGTCGGGATCCATCGCTAGATCGTCGAAATTTTCCTCGACATTGTACAGAGTGTCGTTCGAACACCACGAGTCTATGCTTGTTGCTTTCGACAAGCACTGGGTTTCGGATGGCTTTGAGGATTTCGCGTCAGTCGGCACGGTGGTCTTGGACAACGTAGACATGCCGGCCACGTTGTCCGAATTGTCCGGCGCCGAGGTTTCAGTGGTGGGGCTGAGGAGGAAAGGCGACACTTGCGATATTCGCTCGCAGTTAGAATCTTTCTCTTCGACCTCGTCCGTTTTGTTGAACGTCCGGTCGTCTATTGACTGGGGCTCCTCCCTGCGCACCTCTGTCGCTTGCCGTTTGAATGGGCTGGCGTTCAAGCTGTCTGCACTCATGGTCATTCTGAGGAAATTGAGTTAAATTGTTAAGGAAATAAGAAATAAGAATTTATTGGAAATTAAAATGTTAAGTAACTATCAACAAGTTACAAGTGTTTATCTGTACACTTTTTATGTGGCAAAAATTAGATATCAAGCGAAAATAAAAGAATCAGTTATGCTATTTTTAATCGACTTCAAATAAAGGATGTTATTGTTTTAATCTGTATGTATGCGATATTGATCGGATTCGATGATTTTTGAGTTCAACGTTGAATTTAAGCTTCCAAGTACGCGTGTTAAAATTCGTAAGTGTATGTATGTTTGTTTATTTGTCGTATGTTTGTTTAAGTGTATATATTTTTGTTTTAGAAGTCGTATCTATTGATCATTTTTTTATTTTAATCAGGTATATTTCAACTTAGGAAACATTCCGAGTTTCGTCAAAATAGGTTTAGTAGTTTTGACATATCAGTTTTTTTTTTCAATTAACGTATTGAGTGTTGTGTATTTGAAGTAGCTTTATCATCATAAATAAAGTAATAGAACTAAATGCTGTCACATTGCATCACTGTGCATTTAACACAAAACAAGTACAAGAAAAACTCTTCAAATAGTGTTTCTACATACTGTATAGTGACGATAAACATAATATTATATTAACTTTTCGTGTGATACTCACTCCTTGCTGCTGGGCACTTCTTTCTGCACAGTGTAGGTATGATTCAGAGACGGCTCCTTCGAATGTATTGTATATGTGGAGTGGTCGTGCGAGCCTTGCTGCGCGCTCGGCATCCCGGTGAGTAGGTCCGTCACGTCGTCTGTGGAATTGTTGCACGGCTCCGGGTAGCTTTCCGACGATTCAGTTCTTGTGGAAATGTTCCCTGGTGAATATGAACAAGTTATAACGCTTTCTACATTCATAGACCCACAGTAGGATTTTCTCCCGTGGCGTGGGTGCCATGAAAACCCACAAAGACTAATACAGAAACACTGAGACCCAGAACAGAATTCTAAATTCATCATACAGGTATCTGTCTAGGCGAGAATCGAATCTGGAACCCACTGCTTTTCAGACCGGTATGGAAACCGCTGCGCCAAGCGGGTCGTCAAAGTTAGGTTTATCATCGGCAAAACGGTCAGGTAAGTTAAATTATTATCGTTCTTAACCATTGAATACACGATAATACGATAAAGATTATAATGCACAAAAATAGTTAAGGTGGTAATATTAAGCGGCTACGTTCTGGTTTAAAAGGACGTCTATATACTAATTGGTACATCAATTACGCGACGAAAAGTTAAATCGCTAAAATAATTCGAAAAATTGTATGTTTCAAATTTACCAATGAAAAGGACGTTCAAAGATAAATGGGTGTATAATAATAATAATAGCTATTAACGCGGTTTTACTCGCAATTATAAAAAATGTAACAGACATACATATTATAACTGATATTTTATATGTTAAACAACTTAAATGAAATAACATTAAGAAAAAATTAAATGATACAACATAAAAAATAAAAGTATCCTATATCTTATACCAGAATATAATCTATGTCTGTTCCAAATTTCATCGCAATCCATTTAACCGTTCCGAAATTATAACGCGACAAAAATCCACCCCGCCATCCATTCTCACAACCATCCAGCTCTACAACATCATCAAGATGAAACCCTGACAGTGATCGTCGTTCTCGTACGCGGAGAGCTGCTGGCCGGTCTCCTCGGCGATGGGGCTGAGCGCGCCGTAGCTGAGCACCAGCTCCGGCGGCGGCGGCAGCTCGCACCACGACCCCGACGGCTCGATGGCCGCCACCTGAACACGACATCACCCACATATATTTTCATGCTAGCTGACTGGCCGAACTTCTAGACTAGTATTATCGCGGAATTGATACATTTTAATATTTTAACATGTAACGGGTACTCGATACGGTACGGGTACCACGATCCATGTAACTCCGTCGAAATATTGGCAAAATTAAGAAACGTATCGTGAGTACCCGTTACATGTTAAAATATTAAATTGGACCAACTTCGGTTCGCCTTTTATAATTAAAGGCTTGTCCGCGAGTCAGTGCTTTTGTACCTACAGTAACGCCATCTAGTCCGCTACGGTAGAACTATTATGTTTACGCACGTATGTAATTCGATGTAAGAAAAGTTACTTATGACTTTAAATTGCAATAACTTTTCATAGGGGGCCACCACGCGTATTTCTGTCTAATAACATCGGTGTTAGGCGCTGCTGTGTTTTAGTCTGAAGGATGTGATCCGAATCCTTCCAACTTAGTCGTCTGGGATAGCAACGCATCTGTGGCCGACTTAAGGTGGGTCTGTGATTTTATCTGGGCTTGATTACAGCCAAGCCGAGCCAATCACCATCAGATGGACTACATGCTCGTTTGATACTTCCATCACATAAAAAACTACAAAAATTGAATCTTATATCTAAATACATTTAGCGTGTTCAAGATATTTACATTTTGTTGCCAAAATTGATTTGATACTAACAAATTGCTTTGTTACAAAAAAAACTCATTGGATGAACATTGAGATACAGCATGCCTCCTTGTTACGAATAGTTCACAAAGGTAATTGTGTAAAACAAAGTATGTACAAAATAAACAACTCACCTGTGCTAATGGCAGTTTCAATTCCAACTCGTTCCTCAGCTCCTTCATTCGCTCCTCATCGATCATGAGACCCTCTCTCAACTCCTCCACCTGTCCCCCGTTCCCCGCCAAGTAGGATTCCGGGATCGCGTCACTCTCGTGCATCATATCTGAATCCTCAGTGATCAAGCCCTCCTCTGTGAGCGGCCCGGAGTACTCTATATTCATGTTGTTCTCGTTTTCGGCCATTGCCATTTTAGTAGTTATCTGAAGCTGTATCTGGGTTAGGTCGACCTCATTGTGTGATGAGCTCGCAACGGAGTCTAACACGAGCGGAGCCTCGCTCGGGGAGCTGACGTCGATGTCGACTAGATATTTCTGCTGTGACACGGTCGCTAAGAAGTTTCCCGGCGAATTTGGGGGCGTTAACGGTGATACGCGCTTCTCTGTGGTAGATTGTTCCTCCGTCTCATCAGAGTTGTTCTCTGTTAGCGGCTCGTTAACGACAGGTTTGGCTTCGCTCAACGTATTTGTGTCGTCGTACTGCAAATCTGGCACTTCGTTCAGGAAGTTTCCATCGCGTAACGGCGAAGGCGTCTCGAGGTTTATTTCGCTGAAATTTGACGAGAAAGCCAAAAGCTCCTCCTTGGGTATGTCCATCAATTCGCAACTGGGTTTCGTACCCTTAAAAAACTCGAGAGTACAATTCTCAAACGGACCTAGTACTACGGAGCTGTTTTCGTCGTACGTATCCGTATGATGACTTTTTGTTGGAGATTCAAAGGGGCTCAGACTATCCGGTACACACCTCTGTTCCAATTTCGTTTGACTAACACCTGCGCCGTAATCGGGTACTTTCGTCTCTGATAATATTTCAGTGATATGTTCTATTGCGGACTCTTCGAGAGTCGTTTCGGCGGAATCTTTGCTACCTTTGGGTGTGCTCGCATAAATTGCGTCTTTAAATTCGATCGATTGGCTACTGAGTATTTTTTCTGAGTGCAAGAAGTTATCGGTTTCCTTTATAACGCTAGGCAGATCTAAATATATTGTGGATTCGTTTTTCACAAAGGTGCAAGCTTCCTCGGTACTAGATGATTCTAAACACGATTGTATAACATCTTTGAGGTTGGCATCTATGCTGATATCTTTCACATCGCTGTTCGTATCATTAATGAGATCCATGTATGGTGTCGCGTCGCTTGACTGTTCCTTAGATTCAGTTTCCAATAATTCTGTACTATGAATATCAGATCTATTCGAAATAAATTCATTATCATTAATTGTTATATCTTCTATGCTTGACTTTTTGATAGACAAAGTGGGTGTAATTTGATCCCTATTAGCAATTTGTACTGTTTCAGGTGACGGTGCTGGTGATGTATTACTGTTTTCAAAATCTAAGGTATTTATGCATTCCTCTAAATTCGTTTCGTTATGGGGAGGTTTGATAAGGGGTGAATAGTCTATTACGCTTTGTACTGCTTCAGGTGCTTGGGTAATTAGTTCTGTCTGTTTAACAATACACACACTACTATTTATACCCGAATTGTCGAGTTTCTCATTTAAAATCAAATCATCCGTATTTCGTGGAACATCGAGAAGTTCATCTTGAGGCATTTTTAGATTCAATTCCTGTGTTGTTTCAGATCGAAATTCACTAGTAATATTTGAGAGCTCAGTACATTCAAAAGGCGATGAGCATACTTTAGGGGACATTTCATTATTGCTTATATTTTCCTTTGGTGAAGTGAATATTATATCATTACCCAGCATACTTTCCGTAAGTGAATGATTATCAACATTTTTTTCATCTTTCAGTATGGCAGTCTCAGCAATCTTCGAATGTACTTCATTTGTTGATGACATTTCGCGATCCATACATTGATTCAAAATATTTTTTTGACTTTCATTAGAAATTACAAAGGTTTTATGAAGATGTGAATCGTCTGTTTTATTATTTAATGTTAGGGAGTTTATCTCATTATCACCTGCAGGAGCTGAAGACATTGGAAGTGATGTTGCGTTATTGTGACTTTCAATGATAATTGTATCATTTAGTATGTTTCCGTCTTTCAAAATTGGTGCTTCTCCTTTAAATTTTTCTTTGGATTCTGTTGATAATTCATAAGATTCTTTTGGATCTTCACATTCTTTTAAAGACGCTTCTACCGACTTATTTTCTCCTATTTTAGTGTCATGTAGTAAACTGTCAGGGTTAGTTCTGTTGACTAGAGATTCCCTTGTCATCGTTTCCATTTCTTCAGCGTCTGGCAATACTGAGCTCTCAATTATGTACGTATTTTGTGTATTAAATTCCTTCTGGCTTACTAAGTTATCGTCTACGGGCAATATTACATAGTCTACTGAAGTTTCGGTTTCTATGTGTGATTTTTGTTCTGTTATTAAGCCTTCTATTTTATCTACTGACTTAGCTTCAAATTCCTTCATTTCAGTCCTTATTTCTGTTATGTTATTATCACATGGTGTTTGACAGTCTTCTTTTATATTCACGTGTTGAATTAATGTTTCACTTACACTAGGCATTGATGCTACACTAAGTTTCATCAATTTCGGTATTTCAGGTATTTCACTAATACTATTATCTAGATTATTATCTTTTGGCAATTCACTATGTTGCTGCGTATGTTTTAATTCCTCATTATTAACTAAGCTAACTATTTCTTCCTTATACTTAGTTTCAATTTGACCTACATTATTTGTGATGTCTAAATCTTTCATAGGGGTATCGGGCGTTAAGTTTTCTAGGGTATGTTGGCTGGTCGAATCGCTGTGTCTTTCAAACGAGTGGCTGAGGGTGCCTATCGTATCCCGATCCACTTCATCGTCCTCACAGGTTCCGATTTGTTCAGGCTTTGAACTGAAGCCCATTTCCAAAATATTCTGGAAGTTACTTATCCCGGGGGACTTGACCATGCTTGTCTGCATCGGGTAGTCTTTTTTGCATTCTAAACTCAAATTATCTCTAGAAGGGCTCGCTTGATGACTGGATTCAGAGCTAGACGTTTTCTCTGAATTGAGAATATTATCGAGATTCTTAATCACATCACTCACATCCTTGTAATAGCTGACGTCATCTTGACTGCCGGTGATGATATCCTTAAGCCAAGGATCAACTGAACTGTCTGATCGGTCGTGCTCCTTCTCCCTCGCTTCCTCGAGGCTCATGTTTCCTTGGTGGCACTCGAGAGCCGCCGTCTCGTTGTGCGTGAGGTAGATATTTCTAACGTCTTCCAGGGACCCGTGGAGATTTGTGAGGCTCTCCGACTTGATTTGTATGGAGAGGGGGTCCTTGTCGGACATAATACTACTGGATCTTGAAACAGCGGTGTCCATTTCGACGCTGAGTGTGTCTTGAATGGTCGGAGCGTTGTCGAAGTCTTGATCTGATCCGGTGAAATGCGATGACATGGAGGTTGACGGCGCGTGGACAATGGCGACGTGTTCGTCCACTTTGGGAATGGTGTTCGGTTTGAGTCTTTGCCAGCGCTCTTCGAAGTCGCTGCTCCCGTAGCCATCGTCCTGGGAGGTTTCGCTTGCTCGTGAGTGAGTGGTATGCAAGTGGTTTATGAGGGCGTGGACCTGGGTCGACGTAGGCCGGGCGTCGGGGTTAGGATTCCAGCACAGTTGCATCACTTGATATCTAAAAATTTAAGATAAATTGGTGTAATAACTATTTTCATTGTCAAATGTTAAACATTTTTTATGCTAAGGAATTTCTGATGGTTTTCCTGAATTTTTACAAGTTACATATTGTAGAGTAATATAAATTAATAAATGAAAATCCTAACTGAAATGTGTACATAATTATCAAATATACTGACTGTTTGAAAATAATCTATGAAGATGGTTAGTAAATGAGTATAGGGTAATATGATTTCGTTGTTGTTAAAATGTCATTTGATTTGATTATAACACTTAATTATTATTATAATAATACATGTTTCGTCCCAACCATTACCCCCGCTAATGATGATGACAATAAAATGGTCATAGTAATAATGACGGTAGATAAAATTATTGTACGGAACGCTATTGTGTATGGCGGTGTACCGCAGTACTTATAAACGGTTTGTTTGATGTACTAATTAGTGATACATGGTGTTGCGCTTGTATGGTTGTATATGGCAGAGTGTATTGATGTGTGTAGCAGGTATGTGTCGATTTGAATGACGATGAGTAGTGTGTCGTTGTTTACGACGATGTGAATTGCAGTGTACGATGTCATATATCGAGATGTGTACTGCTGTACATCTTAATACAGTTCTTGGAAACATATACATGGTTGTGTGTATAATCATGTCCAGCGGTATCTATTACGGTGTATAGTGATGTACGTCGATATTTATTTATCATGTATGGCAGTTTGTATGATGATGTAAGGCGGTGTATGCTCAATACCTTTTAGCGGGGTACGAAGGTATGTATGGGGCGTGGATGGCAGAGTACCACGGTGCGTATGACTGGCTGTCAATACATGCGGTAGTAGGGCGTAGAAGTTTATAGCGGTGAGTGACATGGTGTTGCGGTAGCATGTTAGCGCGTGCGATGGCAAGTCATGGCGTGAGGGGGTGGGGGGAGCAAATGCGATTGTGATGTTTATAACATTGCAGGCCAAGTCACTGTGTGCGTTGGCATGCGAGTGCGTGCGGTGAGAAGTCACTGTGCGCAGTGGCACGTGACGATTCGATTTCGTTGCAGTGAGTGAGTGAGTGAGTGAGTGAGTGAGTGAGTAAGTGAGTGTGTGTGTGTGTGTGTGTGTGTGTGTGTGTGTGTGTGT
>DWNY01002057.1:0-11577 GCA_018250635.1 Telegonus apastus | reverse complement strand
ATAAAATTGATTAAGCTTTTCATTCTAATTAGTTAAGAAATCGCTTGTGCTGACAATGTCTTACTAATATTATAAAGCTGAAGGTTTGTGAGGATGGATTAATGTATGTTTGGATGTTTGTTACTCTATAACTTCAGAACGGATGGATGGAGGCATCTGGTTGAAATTTGGTACACAGATAGATTATAGTCTTAAATAACATATAGGCAACTTTATATCCCTAACAGTGAACGGTTCCCGTGGAATAGATTTCGGTCCTCTTTGAAAAAAACTTATTTCGTTGAATTTGTTGAATATATAAAGTTTCAATTTTATGTAGATATATCAATATCATGTTACATTTTTTACAATTGTGAGTGAAACCGCGGGCACGTCTGGTAGCCAATAAAAAGTATTGTATGTGGTAATACACATATTTCAGTTTTACAAACCAGAATACGGCAGCGCTTAATATTATTGATACATCGTTGCGCTACTGTATTCTGGTCCAAATGGTTTATGGTAAATACAATTTACCATAGGGACCTTTTTTACGAAAGTGTTAAGGTGATGGTAAGGGAGGCATACTTATCCGAAGCGTTCCAACTAAGTCCTAAGGGTTAGCAATATTAAGGTTAACCTTAGCTAAAGCTCTGATCTTGTCACATATGTCCATGGGCCATTGTACCATCAGATGGAGATCAAACTCGTTTGTTGCCTCTATCCTATTAAAATCCTTGAAATATAAAGTACATATTCTTCTATCTCGTGGACTCGTAAAGCGCTATCAGTTTCCAATTAGCGATCTAGACGGAACCGCCAGCAAAATAAATAATACAGCTAAACTTAGCAACACAATCCCGTAGGAGGCGAGTGGGCTTCCGATTGCCAGTCGGCACTTTATCTCCAAGTTGCAGACAGTTGGAGGTAAGCGACACCGCGTTTAGCGCCTGTCGGGGTTAAAATAAACGTTTGCTTAGTATTTGACTGAGCTTTTATAAAGTTAAGCTAAGAATCGCGATAAAACAGCGTATTGCATATAAATTGTATAACGTATATTCTCTTGTAGTCATTAGTATTGTACATAATAAAATGTGCTTTCTGGGCCGCAGTATCCACTTACTAACAAGTAGATTTAAAGGTGGCACCACCGTCACACCTACTTCTGCGGTTGAAACAAGAAGTATATACATATATATATATATGTATGTTTATAGAATAGTGATAAGAAAGATTTATCCGAGGCGTTCTAACTTAGTGATAACTCAGTGGTAACAACGAATCCGTGACCGACCTTACATAGGACTCTATCTATAGTTCATTAATCTATAGGAGACAATGTCCATAGGAGGGAGTGGACACTTGCCATCAAATGGACAAGTGTCTCGTTAATTAGGTACTACTATGACATAGACTGTACGCTCCTTAAATTACGACAGGCTACTTAGATTTTATAGAATTATACTTACTTAGTCTTTTGAGAATACCTAATTTAGATTCAATTTAACTGGAACAATTTATTTCAACTGCCGGAGATTGCATATCACGCATCATATGAATACTGATACACTTCTTAATCACTGCACTGGTAATTAAGATTATGAATATTAAAACGTATAATGTAACAGGCAATGTATCTTTTCGTTTTGTTTAGTAGCATTTGCGACGACAGCAGTTAATAAAATATTTACATTGTAAACTTACTTATTGATTACCTATTTCTAGTTAATTGCGGTGGTATTCTGCTTTAAATGGTGTGGTAAGGGACGTTAGTTCAACACGTTCCATTTTAGTCTTCAGTGTGTCGACTAGATTGGAACTGGCATTTGTGGCTAACCTCAAATAATAAATAATACTGTGATCTGTGTTGTGATTTTATCTGGGGTTGATTACAGATGTCCATGAGCGGCAGTCGCCACTTACCATCAGGTGGTCTGCATGTGTGTTTGCTGCTTCCATATTATAGAAAACGTTTGTTATTATTACTGTCTACTAAAAATTGTTTTGACATTTTTATATTACACACAAGGGTTTAAAATGTTGAATGCCGTGAACTTTAAATGAAAAGAACATTTTTAACACACTACGCCCGGATTTTGATAAAAATCCATATTGACTATTCAGATGTCTTCTATCTTGAAGATCAGAGATTTAAAGTTGGTAGAACCTTGATGCTGTTCGACTACGGCGGCAACACCGTGACATTCATTTTTGCCTACGTACATTTTTATTAAAAAAAGATCCAACCAGAAACCTATTACGTGTCACTGATATGGTGACCACTGCGCCACAAAATTCGTCATCTGTCACCAGAATAACATTCTGGTAATTATGTCGCTAAATATGAAGCGCTTAGTCAAACAGAACAGATTGCGCATATAGGTACCTATATGCGCAATGCCAACTTATTTTTTTATTGGGATCTCATTAAATTTTAATATGAACTCAATTGTAAAAACAATAACAAGTCATAAGTTCTGTTTACTAGAGACATATTATCGTCGATCCATTTCTATCCCCCAGTTGGAAAGAGGTTTCTTTTCAGAGTAAGAGGGTTTAGTCTGGGGCCCATAGTACACTGCGAGCCAAGTGCGAATTCTCGCGATATTTTCCCTTACCGTTATAGCTAATGATAAATAATTTCTAATGCGCACTTAAATTTGCAAAATCAGGGGTCCCTGGAATTCCAACCTAAGCCGCTTCGATTGAGAGACAATTCAACTACTTGGCTATAACTGATTTGCCACGTAGTATATGACTACGATACAATCTTTGCTTTCGCCGAAAACGCGATGTATACCAACAAAAACATTCCTCATAGACAAGCAAGCGGAGCGGAATCTTTGATAATCCAGATATAAGATCAACTTGCCAGTTACGACATAATTAGACAGTAATACGACAGCGGATCCCACAAGAATTGTGTTAGACATTACGGTGTAATTAATAGGCGTTCTAATTAAGAATCTGAAGCCAATTTAGATCGAGTTTCAATGTGTGCAGATAGGTAGATCATTATCGGCACGGGAGCGAGTGCTTGATAAGTGAAAAGCATTTTGAAGTTACCGTTCACACTTTTTAAGGATTACCGTAAAATATAGGGGTGGAAATATCGACCGCTGATTTTAGACTGAGTTTCCGTAAAACAGATTTTTATAAAATTGTATTAGGTAAGTAAAGAGCTATATCACCTATTAGATTGTATATCTAATAGGTGATATTGATGGAATGGTATAGTACCGCCTTCAATGTTTACTTATATTGGTCTAAGTTGAGTTATAGATTCGTGACTTTGATAAATTAATTGGACATCGTATTTTTACCATTTCTTTAAACTTAAATAGCAGCACTAAACACTATTGTCTTGAGACAGTTAAAGATGTAGCTTAATTTTAAGCATTATTAAAATATCTATTGACGAAATACATTACGTCATTTATTATAATTAAATAGCCTCCGTAGGCTTACGCCCTATATAAATATATTTTTTGTCATTTCATTTCCTTTGAACATGCAAGTTCGTAAAATAAAAAGTAAAAATGTTTTGCTATGATTTGCTATTTTTATAATCGTAGTACAAAGATAGCGTGTTCGTAATAACATAATTATAAATATGTATGTTAGTATAATTTATTATAGACTAAGAATGAAAGTTAAAGTAACGCCATAATGAGTAGGTGCCATGTAATCGATTTAAGCGAAATTATGCACATTTTTTTCTTTCCATACAGGGTTTCTGACCATCCTTGTAAAATCTATAGCGAATCCATGAATAATATTGTCGGAGATTGCAAGAAATAGATAATTGAAAAACAATTTGAATACAGAAAGGGGAAGTAGACGATCCATATTCAAGACTATATTTATGGGGACTTTCTATATTTTTCTTTAATATATTACACTGTAGTTATCAAAGAATCCATACAGAAATGTACCTATTTCTATCATACAACGATAATTCGTAATAGATAATGAATGAAAGCTTGAAAGTAAATATCGCTTCGATTTCATTAGCTTTCACGGTAATGATATTGTAATCAAATAATCAGTTCGATTTATAGAGAGCTTGATCAGTACTGTTACTCTGTAGTATTTAAAGGTAGTTACTGACTAGACATACCACTATAATGTAATGTCCTTAACAGAGCATTACTTCAGTGTACATTAAGCATAATATTGCTCGCTACCTCCTAGTAAGTGATCACTGGCAACCGCATATGATTCTACCCCTAAATACCAAGTTTAAATGACTCATACAAGTGTATCCCTTAATACTGATTAGGCAGAACAAAGTATGGGGGATGTGCCGCCGGACCAGAACTCCAAACGGTTCTACCACCTTTTTTCTCACTTGTATGAATTTCTATATTTCGGTTGTTATACTTTGTAATATTCTGTTGTAAACATTTTCTATTCATCCATCTCTACAAAGTTATTCCAACAATACAACCTAACGTATTGTCATTTCCTTACCTATACGGCACCATTGCACGGCCATAAAATAAGCAAACTTATTTTGCTAAAAGCTTTCAAACAACCGTTAGGAGATTCACGCCTAAGCTAAGCAAACTAGGTACAACGTTTGTCGTTTACAAATAAAACACGCATTGTGCCAGAACCCGGTTTGCTATTTTACGGCCACAGACAATAAATTCAGCATTTCACGTAACATGGCCTTAAGTGCGTGTATTCTGAAAATTTTGAAAGACTGGTGGATTGAAAACAATCCGGCAACCAGAGTTAATAATCGATTTAAAATGTGCAACTATAATCATCTATGTGTATATTAATATGTGGAGCGAAAACTTGCGGAACCATGTTTCGAATACTGCGTGCAGAGAGGACTATGATATTAGGCAAACGTGAAAGTTCATGCAGAGAAGATTATTGATTGATAATATTTATGTGTAATGTGTAAGCTTATATAAAAGACATAAATTGTCAAGTATGTCAGATGTCTATGTCAAATAATGCGTTATTTCATTTAAATGCAGCTTAACAAGTTAAACCTCATTATTCTTATGCATAGATGCATAAAATACATATTCTAGTTTAGTTTTTTATGGTCGAATCGAATTATATGGTCGATTTTCAACCATTGTGACTGGTCTACTAGTAGTCTCTAATTCACATAGGCATCTCGTGTGCTACACCGAAGGCTACATCGGCTAATAACATCGGCAAGCAGAATATTCGCAGACGGAATAGAATAGCCCGGATAACTAAGAATTGATATCTGAATGACAAATTTAGATTTCCGTTCTGGGTCTGGGTGTTTTTGTATTCGTGTTTTTGTGTCCATGGCACCCACGACACAGGAGAAAATCCTACTGTGGAGCTATGAGTGTAGAAAGTATATAGCGTTTATATATCTAACTGATAAGTGTATGAGGGTTCCTCGAGGCCCGTAGCCTCCTAACCTCGAGCTTCGCAGCTACATCACCTAGCTGCATAGGAAGGCAATCTAATCATTATTGTTATAATTATAGTGATAGTGATATTTAATAATAGTAATTATAGTTGTCATAATATACGCCTGAGGGTTTGAGAGCTAAGTATTGACATTCAACAATATCGGAGGCCTTTATCCTGATTTAAAAACAACCAACATCAATTGTTCTAACCCATACTTATGCGTAATGTAGCACTGTGATGGAGGCATGGCCAGATATGGGAAACGAGCCATACCCAACAGTGGGACATTAAAAGGATTGTTGGTTACAATCCTTTTAATGTCCACAATCTGCAATGTTACTTATGACCAAAACCTCGTTAAAATTATTACAGTTATGACACTATTATATTTTTAATTACTAATAAATTTTACGATCTAGTATTTCTACTCTTGCGCACTTAATATGGACGTGCACCGTTCATTTTACTGTGCTACACTTCTTAATGTTGCATATGTAAAATCTTCATGAAAATGAATTTGAAAATATCAGTATACTGTCAAATAATGCAAAATTGTAGCGCGCGCATTCGTGGAAAATTACGGACCCTATTTCGTTTAGTTGCGATATTAAACCTTCAGCTTGGTTTCAGATCCAGATTATTTATTTGCAATTTCATACAAAGCATAGTTAAGTTTATTTAGTCTCATTACACCTAATAGTTACTTTTTCAGGTGCAAGCAAATGTCAGATTTCTGTATAGAATAGCAACAATTGAATGATAGTTTAAGCTCCTGAGGCGTATTTTTTCAGCCTGAAACTCAGTTACCTTAACCTTGTTGCACTTTGTACTGATGTACCTGCCATAAATTGATATAAGTGATCTATTGCAATCTTTTAGAACTTAGAGAAGTTCACGCATAATATTCGATCCTACTTGATTTAAGATTTAAGTCTTTTATCCATATCGGAAATCTGCAGCAAAATCAATTCCTCAATCAATCAAATCATCGACAAATCGCATGGGGTAGCGTAAGGTAGCATTTAGTCACGAGAAAGGACCCTTACAGCCAGTTGAATGCATACACGGAGCCAGTCAAGCATACCTTAATTAATTATCAACTCAAGGTCAATAACCTTCTGAGAAAACAGAAACCACATCTGTAAGAATCAGAAAAAGTGTTGTATTCAAACGATCGCCGGCACTGACGGAAGGCGTCGCGTGCGATTAATGATGTGTGTCTGTTGACATGTGTCTCACGCACCAATCCCGGCTTCGGGGAACAACGGGAATTCAAGGAACGGCCTCACATACGAGAGTTCAATAATATAATTATACACCAAAAACCGAGCTGATAACTTAAAGCTGTCGGAACGATTGATCGATTAAATTGGTGGTCTCATCAATTTGTGTGTTCTTATAGATTTGGCAAGAATATGCATTTCATCTGATGAAAGTGGCACGCATGGACATTTGTACCTAATCCCAGAAAGGATTGTAGTTCTTCTTGAATGTTGACCAAAGATGTTTAATTGCGTTGTTACGCCCGTCAGAACGCCCCATTGTCCCCAGTGTCCTTTTACCACAGATTTCAAACGAACACAGCTTAGCACGGATATAACGCAAAAATAGGTGTAGCAGTTTTTACTGGAGTCAAACCACGAAAGATTAACTTTAAGGCGTTGTATAGATACTTTTTTTATAAATCGTATCAACCCACTAAACACGAGTCAACATAAGCATTAAAAGGTAATAAGATGCTATTCAGCATTAAGCCGCTTCTGTACCATCTTTTATGGTTAATAAAGAAAAAATAAACCAATAAGATACACTAATTAAAGTGAAAATAGTCGCATATATTAAAATTCAACTTAGGTGTAGAGCCGCGTGCCAAATAAGTGTTATTTATACAATCCGCGACCCATTGTGCTGAAGAAGGGCAAAATGGTTTATCCCATCGCCATGTTACAGCACAGCCTATAAATTCACACAATTAGCGTGACACCTATAATAACTATTATCCATAGTACTTCCGGTTAATAGCAAAGTAATTGAACTTCGGTATTCCATTGAACAAATCCAAAGAAATTTTCACGCAAAGCGTTTGCGCATTATTTGGTATTTGCGTTGCTCTGTTCGGATAACATGGGGGTTAGTTATGTAGGAGATTTTTGCTAATAAATAGGTAGAAAATACAAATAAGTATGTAAGCATCATTATCAATGAGTATGTTATTAACCTTTTTTTATAATAATGATGTAACGATGCCATGGCGACTATCGCCCATGTACATCGGTGATCAAGCCTAGATAAGATTAGAGTCATACCTGAAGTTATTCATAAGTGCATTGCTATCCCTGGAGATTAAGTTGGAACGCTCCAGATAAGTATGTTTCATTGACACCCTTAAAAGGACTTAAATACTAATAGTGGCAGGAAAATAAGATTACAATGGACCGATGTAAATTAATAGTTATAAATATTTGACAAAAAGTTCATAAAGTGCACTAAAAAGAACACCAGAAATTGTTTTTTCAATTGAAACAAAACCGCCGAAGGAACCCGGCTCGTTATAAATGAAAAGACGTCTACGCAGTGACAATTATCTCAGCAACTTGGACCAAAGGGTGGTTCCGCCGGTCTTTCTTCACGCTAGTAGCGCACGACACTAATAGTGTCTCCTAACTAGGGTTGCCACTCGTAAATACTACTATACGTACTTAAACTATTACACGTATCTACTATACGTGTAATAGTAGTACGTAATATTACGATAAGGAGATAGCAATCATAGTATAAAACAACAAGCTGATTCACTCGCGTTAAAGAAGTAAGACATACATACATTGTTATCTGCCCGCAACTGACATTAACGCCCGCGACGGCGGCGGCAGGCACGTGGAACGCGCGCTAAGGCTTTTTCCAAAATTAAAGAAGCCTAAGTTACGCCTTAGAGTCTTAGTCATCTTCCAGTGGAAGTCCCGTCAGAATCGGTCCAGTGGTTTAAAAGATTACTTCAGGCAAACATACACACAGACAAAAAAAAAAAAATATTATAGGTACCACGTATACTTCCATATACATTTAGTAAAAAAATGATATTTTGATATTACAAACAGACACTTCAATATAATTTATTTGTATAGATTATGATCATTGTCCAATCTCCGATTACTGTGTGAACTAGTCATATATACGAATAAGCAAAGCCAAACTTCATCTTTAAAGCGATATTCTTATATTTATTTGCTTGATAGCTAAAAAATCTTCAATCTTTCTATATCTACAATGATCGAATATTAATCACCAGGTGAAAGCTAATAAAAACACGGAAAGTTCCTATAATTATGCGTCATATTGGTGTGAGGACTAAATCCAACAAGAAGGACTTCATAAACAGTTTATCGACACTATTGTATGACTAATATTTTGGAATCGACGTAAATTTTCATCCTAAACCATTGGTTCCCAACCAGTGGATCCGCGGGCCATCAGCGGCCTACGGACTATCAGTGGTTTTAACGTAACTTAAATTTGAGTTACTATTGATTTTGGCTTTAAATTATTTTTTGGATATTTTTTATCAACCTACATCTACGACCTGCTCCATGCTGTCAACAAAGTAATCTATAAAGGTCTTTGGTCGAGAAATATTTGGGAATCCCTGATCAAACATATTCATAACTGTACATTTAGAGAAATCAATGTGGCCACCACGGACGTTGACACTTTCGCGCTTTATGATTCATATATAACACATTGAAACGCGGCTAATAAAGCTTTTATGACCAATCGAACTATGACTTGTCTTAATTTCACTAATTAATGTGAAATTATGACAGAGGAAAGGTGCTAATGCATTTGCACATATTGCTACGAATTAATATCTGTAAGGCTGATCGTCCATCGGCTGTTATCGCTTGAGCGATAGTTGCTACAGCTACCATTTGTCGCATAAGGTACTAAACACTTGTTTAATGTACTGCATGTGTTTAATGTTTAATGTAATGTACAATTTCTTGCTTTAACGATCGACATTATGAATGTTTATTGAGTCTCAAAAAAAATTCAACAATCGATTATGTTTGCGGCTGTATGTTTTTTTTAATATTTA
The DNA here is from genome assembly GCA_018250635.1 of Telegonus apastus. Taxonomy (NCBI): domain Eukaryota; kingdom Metazoa; phylum Arthropoda; class Insecta; order Lepidoptera; family Hesperiidae; genus Telegonus; species Telegonus apastus. Next base: position 2,090 of record DWNY01002057.1, on the reverse strand, counting down.
ATCCTAACGATGAGCTTCAGCCTCATCGTTAGGATTGCATGATGAATAGCAGTCAGCGCCTATGGGCATCTGCAACACCAGAAGAGTCGCTAATGCATGCTCTCCTCCAAAGCCGACGCATTGGAGGAGAGCTCTTTTTGCACCTTTATTTAAGAAGAATTTCATAGCGCGCCGGGTATATCTCAAATCACCGTGCAAACCGAACCTTGGACGACCATCATGCGTCCATGCCACTATAAAGTCGCCGAAGAGGGGAGGAGAGCAACAATTTTGACAATCGCATGAATCATTACTTAATCGTAAAGACTGCCAGCTCATCAATCAATAGTAGCTAATGTGTGGAGTGCCTAAGATAACTTATAGCTCAATTAACATAATGTCAGATTTCTTTATACAATCTGTAAGCTTGCATATTTTTTAAGTTTTATAAAAAAGGTGTATAAAAGTGATATATTATATTATAAAATCATATGTTTGCATACAATTATTTACCTAACATTTTTAAACATTTCATTCTTTGGGTGCAATATTAATACGTGAAGCGAAAATTTGCGGAAACATTTTTCGAATACTACACGCAGAGATGAGTATGAGATAACACATACGTAAAAGTTCATGAAGAGAAGAAGCGAGGACAGATAATATGTATTATCAACTGTTTCAAATATGTTAAAAAACTGAATACATCATGTATTGTTTATATTACTGACAATGTTCAATAATATCGTCAACTATGTCTATATAATAACCGTCAGTAGAATAATATATCTATGATAATAACTCTATGACATTTTGTCAGATGTCTTTGTCAAAAAATTAAGCTTTTAAATGCGGCTTAGCAAATTGAACCTCATTTTCCTTATAATGAGTTTTTCCTAATGCATAAGATCTTTTATTTGAATATATAATTTTAGTTTTCATTTTTTTATTATGGGCGAAAATCGAACATTGTGGCGGCTTTACTAGTTTTAATAATTACGCCTCAGAACAATCGATAACTATAAGTATATAATAGACCCATGATTTTTTACTTAAATTGTTTAGTTTTTTAAGTGAAGTTCTCATATAATACCCCATCAACCCCTCTAGTTTTTATAAACGGGAAGAGCTACAAACTAAACACTTATGAATCAAGAGCGTTATACCATTATGAATGAACAAAGCTTATCGCGCCCCGTAATCGAATCCGGGACCTCGGAGCAAATTGCTTTGCGCCAGAGGTCAATGAAAAGGTTTATACACGAGCCCATTACAATATTATTTTCTAATTTTATAACGCTAAAGACGAATCTGATATAGATTATAAATTTAATACATAAAAGTGGCATGACAGAGCAGCACGTGTCTATGATTTGACTGTGTGAATAATTAAATAATAATATATAAGAGTCAGTTCTAGTATTAGAACAAAAAAAACCAAAGACAAAATTGTTGAAACTTAGCAGTTTAACCACACGGCCAGAAGTAATATATTGCGACTTGCGATAATTTATTGCGACATGCATATTTTTTCACACAAAATATCACTTACAAATGAATTTGCTAGACTAAACTTTAAGAAAATAACTTTTTTTTTTATGAAACGGAAGGGGCAAATGAACATGCAATCCTTCTAATGATAATGGTCATTAAAGCCCATGGACATCTTTAAGCGAGACCAAATGGACAAGCTTGTTAGGGTTCGATCACACTAACATTCCGCCCCTGAGGGCTAAGTTAGCACGCCTGATTAATACCTTTACCTTACCACACCCTTTAAACTAGTAGACAGCAGATTTATAAAACAGAAATAGGCGTAACCAACGTGTAAAAGACTCAGTGGACATTTTTCAAAAGGATAAATAGAGTCTACACCTTTTCCAAGTCACACCTTGGACTCGTTCTATGTTACTTTTAATAGCAAGATAAATGGTTCGTTTACCACGAATATTATAATTATAATTCAAACGTTTTTGAAAATTATTTATCATTTTATTCTACATCAATTTTGTCATTCTTCCATAGACTACTAATATACTATTCACACCCTCTACTTATAACATTAGTGCTTATAAAAATATATTAATCTGCTGCTACTATTATTACGAAAC
>DWNY01002056.1:0-11577 GCA_018250635.1 Telegonus apastus | reverse complement strand
GAAATTGTTGCGTCCCATTCTTTTAAACTCTTACCGTCGGTTCCCTGTGGATATGAGTTCGAAGAAAGTAATGAAATTGTTTGACCCTCCCTAGGGCTCAGTTTTCATTTACAACTGTGTCCTACAAGTTTGGTTGGCTTTTATTTACTACTAGCTGAAACCCGCGGTTTCACCCGCGTTAAAAAATAATAAAAGGGCTGATCAGTTTTAAACATAAGTAATAGAAGGCTTCAATATGACAGCTGACTCGAATGCATCTAATATCAAGTGATATTAAAGCTCAAGACGGTGTCCGTCCGGAGCGCGCGCTAGTACTTTTTTCAAAAATTAAAGTAGCCTAAGTTACGCCTTAAGCCTTGAGCTATTTTCCACTGAAAGTCCTATCAAAATCGGTCAAGCCCTACCAGGTGGGCTGCATGTTCGTCTGTTACATCCATAACATAAAAAAAGTCAAGAAAACATTTGCACATTACGCAAACACGATTTCCATACATCATTTATTTGGAAAGGTTACCGGTTACCGTTGGAAAGGTTATCAATAAATCCGCGGGCGCTTTACCAAACCGCATAAGCTGTTTCCTATTTCAGCGAAAATGAAAGATCGGGAGCCTACCGCACTCAAAGAACGGAATATTTTACGATTCGATAAATAAATATTACATTCCGGCGAACTGTGTCGTGCGCGAACTGCAACTTTTTGATTATTCCGCTATGTTCTTTTCAATATAACAATATTTAAAGAAAAGAAAAAATACACTTTTTAAAAAATATATTCGTGTGTTTAAAATATAAGCATTAAAACTCCGGTGGCACCACCACCACACCTATTTGTGTCTAATGACAGCAGTGTGCTTTGTTCTGCTTTGAAGTGTGCGGTAGGTAAGACAATTATCCTAGGCTTTCGAAGTCCTCAGGGGTAGCAACGCATTACTTGTCAGCCTCAGGTAAAACAAATCTTATCTGGGGTTAATCACAGGGGTTTATGGGCGGCCGTGGCCACTTACTACCAGGTAGACTGTAAGCTCGGTTGCTACTTCCATATCATAAAAAGAAAAGAATAAAAGAAATCCTTCGTATACTTAGGTCGTATCATTTCCAACTACAATTTAGGTGTAACGTAGCAGATCTAAGTGGAACAAGATTATTTCCAAGTTAGAGATTGCCTGAAGATTGCAGCCAGGTGGACGCCGCGACGTAAGATATTGCACAAAATTTTATATCTAGTTTCAATTTCCCGGGATAGATACGATCTAAGATTAGATGCGGAATCGAACCTGCGTTCGATTGCTTCGCTGGATAAATGTACTCTTTGAACGGCGGTGGAGAAATTTCCTAATAAATTGAACCGCAGAATTGCATCTCAGAATTGAATTGCTAACTGGCGTGCGTGAGCTAAGGAAATTTATGGAAACTTTGCAAAATATTATCTTCAAGGAATTGAGTCTATGGTTTTTGGCTGAGCTACTTTTTTAAATACAAAAAAGTTTTAAAAGTTCAAAAGACATATTTTTTTGTTTCATAGTATAGTTTTAAACTGGCATCACTTCAAATTAGATTCTTTTTCTCAGGTAAAGTGTAGATTCTAAATAGTACTTGGATTTTTGGGCACTATTTAAATTGAAGCTTTTTGAAAAGTACCTACAATGACGTTATTTACAAATATTTCATTGCCTTCTTCACTTAAATGGTTACCTTGCATTTCTTTTTATTCAAGAACCTTTTACTTCAACACTATTCTTTAATTTAACCATTTGTATCTTATTCTTCGTTCCATCGTTTTATTTTAACGAGAAACCTATGTAGATACTAACGCCATACAAAAACGATAAACATCCGGACAGCCTCCCCTTACATGGCTTAATGCCACCATTGCTTATCGGAATAGGGGTTGCTTCGGCTTAAGCTTGTTATCTGCGAAAGATATTCTCGATTTGATCTCCAAGACGGATACAAATAGAAGGGACTAGAACGTTTTAAGCACATGTCGATTTAAATTTTAAATAACGCTGAGCTACGTATTATGTGCTCGTTACGGATTTTTGTAACAGCGGTTACATGGTAATATTATGATTTGTTGAATCAATGATCATGAGCTAAAATATTTAAAACAAATTCGTATTTTCTGAGGTAAAGTACTTGTAGAATCGTCTCTTGTTTCGTGTCGTTTATATTATTTGATAATTTATACATCTATACAAATAAATAAAATTGACGTGTCTGTTTGTATAATCATAATAATTTTTCACTAAGCGCATACGAAAGTATACACTATTAGGCAGATAATGACATACGCCTTTTTACTTCAGATCGGCTAGTAATCAGTTAGTAGTAAAATAAAAATAATATTTCGAGCCGATTTCGCTTTTAGACCTGTCAAGCAACACAGGCATAGGCAACAACAACTCAATTCCAATATTAAGTATCTGCTGAATTCGTTAACCTTTCAATAATCGATAGATTTTTGTTTCAATTCATTCGAAAAGTCATGCAATATCGCGTAAGTAAACATGCAAGCCAAGTATAACGTTCCTAATGTCCCCATTCCTTACGAAGATACGGTCTTCGGCTTAGCTTTGTTATCTATGAAAGGTTTTCTCAATCTCCTACGAACCAGCCAACCGTAGTTTGTAGTTATTATATCATACTTTTATCTCCTTAACTTGCGAAGAATTGAAAGTTAAAGTATCTGTATACTGTTATTTTATATCTTGTCGGCCTTTTATTGTTTTATGGATAGGATGTGGAAAGGTGTATATTATTTTACAGCTATTTATAAATAATAAATAAATAACGCTTTTAACACTCATAGCCCCACACTGGGATTTTCTCCTGTGTTGTGGGTGCCATGGACAATGAATACACAAACACCCAGATCCAGGACGGAAGTCAAAATTCATCATTCAGACATCTGTATATCCGGGTATCGAACCCGGAACCCACTGTGTCAGACCGGTATAGTCATCGCTTCGCCACGCGGGTCACGAAATCGGTAAAGAAATATGGAGTTTATAAAAAGGTATCAATCATGCAGTGGAACGGTTGTCCCTGCAGTTTCGGGACAAAATAGGGCTACAAAATATATTATCTTTAATTATATTTCTGTAAAGGTATTTAATTACTAATACACTTATATATAATATTAATCCCTCAATAATATTACACATAGCGTTTTCTAATACTGACTAATTAACCTAAATACTTAAGCTAGCTTATTAATTTAGGGATTAATTTAAGGGGAAAACTTTCTGCGAACGATTTAGATAAGTAATCCGACCTAAGTTAATGATCTCCAAAATTTATTATTACATTAAAATAGATAAAAATGTATTTTACGTAGGTATGAGACCGTTTGTAGCGATATGTAAAATACAGCTTATTCTTTATTGAACACTATAGGTACCACACAAGCACATATTTTTATATCAACTCCTTCATGCCACAATAAAAAAAAATATATAGCTCATGTATATGTAAAAAAAAATAATTTAGGCCACATGCAATTTTTTAAATATAAACATGACATTTTACCGCTATATATTGTTTGAATTAGTATTAGTTCTATGATAAGTCTCCATTGTCAATGCTTGTGATAGTACTACATCGATAACGATTTGTCAATTCTCACATTAGAGCGAAACCACAGAAGTAATTAAACGGGTATAGTTGTAGAAGTTACGACGCTAGGCCCATCTTAAGCTTTATCCAACACTAACTTGTGACAGCGGTTCCTAAATAGTTAACATTAACCGGCCCTAACTGTCTACTAGACCCTTAGACTCAAAACTTCATATACCTATTACGTACAAGTTAGTGAAATATTCAGTACTCAAAGATAGGTTTCGTATGTCTATGACTGTTTTGTCAAATCGAGAATTGATGGCGAACCAAAATTGGTCGCAGTGTGAAGTAACATGTAATGCACGAAAAAGATGTTGTAATAAAAGAGACGCAAAAACATTTTAAACGAATATTGATACGTAATTGATGAATTTGATTAAGTAACGGACACTGACTCGTTAATTTTTTTATCAATATTTGAATAAAGTAATCACAAACTCAACATTGAAGATTAATAAGAAAATCGTAACACTTACTTGTATTTTTCGCAACGCAAGCAAGAACAGCGGACTTGTTTATAAAAGTGAGTCTTAATTAACATCGTTACCAAAGCATTCTTTTATTTCGTTCCATCATTATTGAAGAGGGGATATTCACGGGTGAATAAATATTGTGATGTCCGAACCGTACGCCCACGGCTGGGCGGGCGGAGATAACGGAATTCGGGTAAAACGCAGCCAGCGACTTGGACGGATGATTTCTTTACAACGCAATTATTGGAGCATTTACGTTGAAAACCTACGTTTTTACTTAATTATGATGAGAGCTATGAAATGAAATAGCTTGGAAATACTTTTTTATAAATATAATAGATTGTAGATGTTTATTTATATTGTTGGGTATTATAATTGATGTTTAGAAATAATATGTAATGTACGAAGTAGGTCACAATATCCTACACACATAATGATTGCTTAGTGGTTTCAAATTACTTTATTCAGGGTTTCAATCCCAGATTACTCTGCCACCTCTGATTTATCCAAATTCTGAACTACGTAAAAATCAATAATATCCTTTAATGGTGAATAATGACATAACGGATATGCCTCAAAATAACATATAAATGAAGGTGGTAGAACCCTTTGTGGTTCAACTCCGGCGGCACCATCGCCACACCTATTTCTGTCTTATGACAGCAGTATTTAGCGCTGCTGTTTTCTGGTTTGAAGGGAGACGTACCTACTTATTCGAGGCGTTCCAACTTAGTCATCAGGGGTAGTAAGGCATCTGTGAATAAATACAAAAAGGGCTGTGATCTTATTTAGGGTTGATTACATCTGTCCATGGGTGGTAGTGGTCACTTACCATCAGATGGGATACATGCTCGTTTGCTACTTCCATAAATATGTAAACTTAACTTCCATAAACTTAACATAAATAAAAAAATATAAAAAAAATAATGGAGCTTGGCCACCATACTGGGCAATGGCCTCAACTGTTTTAATTATGCAAGGAGACCAGATGACAGTGTGTGTTGATTTCACACAAGAATAAAATAATAACGTAGTTAACGAGTAAGCATTAAGCGTTTCAAAGTGTTAGGTTGAGCATAGAGAGATGAAGAAGGAGATACATTGCATCAAAATCTAAGTTATTATAGATATCTAAATATATTAAATATTTTGTGCCGATCAATATGTCTAGACTTGACCAAATATTTGCCGAGTTTCCAATTGCATGAACCGGAAGTTAAACGTCTCGCCCTCTGCATACAAAAGACTGGATACTTCGAACTAATGTTGTTTTAAAACGAAAGATAAAAAATACAGCTCGAATCAAGATATGCGAAGAAAAATATATTTTGAAAAATCTTTAATAAGTTTCGTTTTGACCGTCAACACAGTACATACACATCATAAAGACTAACATAAAAATGGCATAATGCATGTTTTCAATAGTAATATCAAAAAAATATTTATTGACTACTCCAAGTTTAAATATTGCGAAGTCATTTTAAAGACAATTAAAATCCCTCTAAAGATATACTTTAAATTAAAACAAAGCAATATATAATGTGTTTCTGATCGTCAATGCCTTGTAGAGAGACCAATATTAAATATACCACCGCTACGCAAAACAGTTATAATCCGTTGTAATTCAGCAACTCATGCTAAAGATCCGGGTTCAAATTCCATACGTGCACAGGATGCTCCTTCATGCAATTTTGAACCTTTAACACTAAACTTCAAAGAGAAACAGTAGTCAAAAGTATGTGAAGACTACCTTTGTGTAATTGGCCAGCTCTAGCTACTTGGTGGCCTTGGTCTAATGCTTCTCATTGTGAGATAGGTGCCCAGTAGGAAGGGGACAGTAAGCTGATGGCATGTCTTTTTATAATAAGAAAGTAGGAAATATGCTTGTAGTACTTCTGTTGGTATGTAGCTACTGAAGTCTATGAACATCTGTGATTAACAACAGACAAGATCAATGTCTGTTCTGAGGTTATGAGGTGATGTTAAGAGGTAGAAGTAGGTGTGACGGCGGTACCCCCGAAATCACACTTCACCTTTTTTATAAAGTTTGTAAACAATTCAAGAAAAATTCATAGCCCCACCCTAGAAGAACAAATATAATATTCAAAAGAAAAACGGCACTAAAGAGGCAATAATAAAATCGATAGCTCGCCCTGAGGCCCTTAAAGAACAAGTAAAGCATACATCAAGGAGATTACAAGTCCCCGGCCTTAATCTAAGTTAGGATTGAAAGGAAAGCGTCGCAAATGGCCGTCCTTTAACAGGTGAAGCTAAGAACCATTACTCGTTGCTAAACGTTAAGCCTACATTTATTTATTTTTTGCTAGCTGAAACCCGTGACTTAGTACTACTACTTGTGTGGTAAGTATCTACTCGTAAACACGTGCAAAGCCAGTATGTGGTAGAAATCTTTGTGGTTCGACTCCGGCTGCACCAGCGTCACATCTTTCTGTCTTATAATAGCAGTGTTAAGCGCGACTGTGTTCTAGTCTGAAGGACAGCAAGAGTGACATACTTGTTCGAAGCGTTTCAACTTAGTCCTCAGAGGTAGTAACCTGTGTGACCGACCTTAGGCAGGACTGTGATCTCACCTGGGATCGATTTCAGATGTCCATATGCGGCAGTGGCCACTTACCATCAGGTGAACTGCATGCTCGTTTGCTACCTCCAAATTGTAAAGGTCGGTAGTCCTTCTTCTTGTATCACTCCGTTTATTGATGAAAATTCCATTAAAATCCGTTACGTAATTTCAAAGATTTAAGTGTACAGACATCGGGAAGGGTCTACACCTATATTACACTATATAAAAAATTAAGTTGTAAACGAGTGTGGAGTTCACTGGTAAGTGGTGACTACTATTCATGGACATTTGTAATAAACTCCAATTTTTTAATCCTAAGATCTATTAGAGGTCGCGGTAAGTAACGCGTCGCTTCCCATGAGATCTAAATGTATTGTGTATCTCCCTTACATACCCTTCAAATCAGAATAGCAGCGTGCGACACTTCTAATATTAGGCCGAAATAAATGTGCTCGTGGGGTCACCGGAGTCAAACCATATTTTTTGATTTTCTAGTAAGTTTAATTTACTGTTTATTTATATTCGCATACACAGATTTATTATTTGCCTATCCAAAGCTTAAATGCTAAATGTAGGCTAAATTCTAGGCAACCATAACAAGCGTTCAGTGCAAACAGACTTTTATGGACCATCGGTCTCCCCTAACGACCCAAATACAACGCCGCAAGACATTATTTTTCAAAATGTCGCCATAGTGAACACTGTGAAAAAATATTTCAATGCCCAACGTTTGATCTTGTTTATTAAATCGCGTTATTTTTATACACTTCCTCTTGTTTATAAATATAAGTATATAAACAAACTTTGGTATAATTTTGTATAAAAATAAAATGTGGCATGAAGAAAAATGTTTTAGATGGAACGGAACGGAATCAAATGAACACTTTTTTGTTTATTTTATTTTTCTCCTGGAGTATAACTTACATAATTTAATTTTGCAAATGCAAGGTGCAAAACATTTATCTTACTAATTTTATAAAGCTAAAAGTTTATGAGGATGGACGGATGGTATACTTTATAACATCAGAACGGTCAACCAAATTTAAATGAAATTTGGTACAGAGATACATTATGATCTGAAATAACATTTATCTGGAACTTTTTATTCCAAATAAATGTACGGTTCCTGGGGGATAGATTTTGGTTTTTTAGTGTCGTTTATCGACATTAATTTTCATCGTAGGGGTAGTTGAAGGGTCAGAGTGGTTACTATTTATCCCGGAAAAATGTACGGATGCAGTGGGATAAAATTCAATCTTCTTTGAAAAAAATGTTATTTCTTTAAGATTTTTGACATAATACATTTTTTACAATTGCGAGTGAAACCGCGGGAACGTTTAGTAATGTGATAAATGATCACAAATAGTGAATCAAGTATTGTAGTAGCTACATTCTTCGTATTATAGCAGTTTTGGTTCGGACATTTTTAATTAAGTCCCGAATTCTGTCAATCGGTAGGCAAGTGTTAGACATATTCGTAAAAACATATCTAAATCAATAAACATACAAATCGAATGCCCTGACAGGATAATGAACCATTCATCAAGGAGTACGGGATACTATTCTTAATTCGCATTGAAAGCAACATTGCTATGCTCCCTAACTACAGGTAAACTTATAGTGACATTATCTTCAACCAGCATTTAACCGTCTTTCACTATTTCTTACGAAGAATCTTATTTACTCATTGTTAAATACCATGAACTTACCGACAATATAAATGCTGAAGCAGAGTAATATTACTTCGCAGTATAGCACAGTGATATTGCAGTTATAGCTTGATGTATGTAGCCAATTGCGTTCAATGTCTAAAGCTAGATTGCACAAAACAGGAAAAGGGTATCGCTGGCAATATTGCTGAGTTATCTGTTAAATTTCCGGTTAGATGTAATATTTGTAATCCGTATTCATGTCCTGATATTGCAATCCTTTTATCCCAATTCTGGGCACGGATCTGTCCTCACAATGAAAGAGAGTATTCCATCACGTTACTCCAAAGGGTGTCAGTGTACGGGGTACGTGTTCTTCCAAGCTATTTTAATAATTATCTAGGATATGTGTTAGTGGCTAGCCCATAGAATATTTTAAAACCGCCCATAAGATCTCTAAAGAGGTTTAAAAACTGTTGTCCTTGAAAAACATCCGAAGCCGATTGCGTAACGTACACTTCAAAAGCATCTAATGGCGTATGAAATTTATTACTAACTCCGACCACTCCCGGTGTTGCTTAACTACAAGTACGAGTAAATTGTTTGGGATTTATAAGCCATACTTAGGAATACCTGATATAGTTACATTAATTAAAACTTAACTGTTAGAATAAAATTGATTACAGTTGTCGCAAAGATATTTACCACTAGCTAACCAGGCAAACGTTGTTCTGCCATTTGCATTTAGAAGGTTGCCCGTGAGTCAGTGATGTTTTCACAATAACGCCATTTAGTCCACCAATGTAGAATTATTTGCGTACGTAATTAGACGTAAGAAAAGACACTTCTGATTTTAAAGTGTAATAACTGTTCATAGAATGGATCGATTTTGATGAAATAAAGACTAAATGTTAAGTTAAGATTCGTACTATGAATATATCTGCATTTCCATGAATACAATTCCGTTGTTTTGGCGGCAAGTAATTTAAACACACAGACAGCAACCGCGAGTTGCATTCTTATTATATATACAGATTATCTTAATTCTTGAAATTTTCGATTATATGCCTTACGACGTTGCTGTTTCGGCAATAGTAAGCAATACAAATACAATTATACGATAAAAATAATTTGGAGAATATAATCCTAAACAATCGTGGGTATTAACGACGATTACTTGAACTGTCGTATTGCGTGAACTATGCCAATCCCTATCGACTCATTAGTCAATTAAATCCCCCGACTAGACATGATTTGTCAGAATGCCCAATGATGACGTTTAGTGCGTGAACCATTTTGTGCTAATCCGTGAGCGGTGAACGTTAATTGAGGATGTCAATATGAATGGTGCTTGATGTCACATGCATTGATATGGGATGGATGATAAGAAAGACGTATAGGTTTGACATGAATTTCTGTTGTGTTTATAATTTCATTATGATTTCATTATTTTACTTTAAAGGATACAGTTTTTAGTATCGTGTTCTGGTTTTCTTTTTGTGTTATAGAAGTAAGCATCATACAGTCCCCGTGAGGGCATGTACCGCCTATGTACATCTATAATCAACGTCAGATTTTATATATATATACATTATTTTATTGAAGTAGCAAAGGAGCATGCAGTCAACCTTATGGTAAGTGGCCACTTTTGCCACAGGCATCTATAATCGACCCCAGATAAGAATACAGTCCGACCTGAGGTCGATCACAGAGGTGTTGGTACCCCTGAGGACTAAGTTGGAATGCTGCGAATAAGCCTTACCACTCCCTTCAAACCAGAACATAGCACCACTTAACACTGCTGTTATAGGCCTGAAAACGGTGTGACCATAACAGGGTTCTTCCACCTTACCTTAAGTAGGTATATGTCCCTTTTTACACAAAAAATACAGCAGTTGTTAACATAAATAGGCAGATATAGACGTGGCGGTGGTACCTGGATTCGAACCGCAGAGAACGCTTTTATAAGTTTGAAAAGCGTAGAAGTCAGATAGTTTGCTTCTTTGTTACCTTAATTATTGTTCAGTTTCAGTCTTTCAAATTGACTGAAATAAGAAAAAAGTGTACAAAAAATAAGATAGAATATTAATATTACGGATACTAGATAATAAGTTTCTAGCTTACTTATCAGTTCATAGAGTAAACGTAAGGGAAACTAAGATTCTATAGAATTATTACGGAGCTTCATAAATGAAATGAGATTAGTTTTGTTAGAAAATTATAGAATAACAATATTTTACGCAATCATTGCGATGTTTAACGAAATATTACTAACCTACTTTTTATGGAAATATAAAATGCGCAATTTAATTGCTGAGGATCAGATATTATAGATCTATGCCGCTACTGAAAATAAATTAATTTAATGAATTTAGTGAATGAATGTGGTGTCCTGGAGTTCAAACCTCATTCAGTAGGTTTCTATTAAACCTCTCAAAATACCTATGCATATACAGATTTTATCATAACTGTAAGATAACAGAGTATGGAATGAAATGGGAATTTAAACTGTTCAATGGATTAAAATAAGAACTAGACCCAAGAGAACCGACCCGAATCAACACAGAAATGCAAGCGAAGAAAATGAATATTCATATTATGGACTTTTTACATCAGTGGGGTAAGCATTGGACGTTTTTGTGGTTATTCTTTTTCAGAAAGGAATTTGAAACTCATAGCTCATTCAATTGTATCTGTGAATTACATGTGTGCTTTATTACTGGGTAATAAGGTTGATTTTACGATTTATCAGCCGTAGTGAGTTGCAATAGAAGTGAAAGGATATGTGACGAGACACGAGTTCAAACGGAATCGGAATCAGAATACAACCAAATATTATTCGAGGCATTCTCGCGTAAGATCGCACAAAAAGCGGTTTCTAAACCTACAAATCAACTGTAAGATATCTATAGAATATGTATATATAAAACGACAGGATAGATATCTTTAAAAACAAATACACAAATTAGGCACACATCTAAATTAATTATGTTTGGTTGGCCGGGGATTGAGCCCAGAACACTGCATATCAGCTGTATAGGGATGGCTTCATCAATCGTCGCAGTTTGTTGAGTTTTACTAATAAGTACATGTGTTTTCGTACATATTATGGTATTTCTCATCACTATTGTTCAGTTTCATCCAAATCAATTTAATAGTTTTCATTGATTAATTTGTCCGTATATTCAGAGCCACTTGTTTTCATATAAATCCGATTAATCGTATATGTCAGACCACGCCGGTACTCTATAGAATA
>DWNY01002055.1:0-11577 GCA_018250635.1 Telegonus apastus | reverse complement strand
TCGGAGAAACCAGAAATTAAATACAAACATAAATAAAAATATACAAGAAGCACGTTTAAAGTATAGGATAAGATTAAACTTTGATAAAGTTACAGGGTATTCCTTTACCGCACTCTGAAATAATTTTCCACAGCGAGCTCAGGTACTAAAAATAGGATACCTTATTAGAATGTCTCCCGCGACGTTGCAGCTTCACTTCTAAGAATTCAAAGCGTATTGATTTTCTCTCAAGTCAAGCGTATAATTTGAATCTATTTGAAGAGATTGGTTTCTCTAGGTCGCAGTGGAATATAAACAGGAGTTTTGATGAGCCAGTATTTGAATAACATCTTTTATGTACAACACATTCACACAACAAACTAATCAGACAAAGTCCGTTCAATTGCGAATGTGCGTACCATCTCATCTACATCAACTGACTTTTCCACGAAGTTCCGTTGTGTTCCAGGTGGACTTCACAGCAAGAACGGATGTCCCTCTCCTAAGCCTGATCGAAAATCCAAGTCTGACCCGAGCACCGCGCCTCAGACTGGCAGCAGGTAGAAATTCCGTCGCATTTAAGTGTGATTATAGATGTGAATAGTTTGATGTACTGCAGTAAAACAGAAAGCTTAGCGCGACAGCTCGACTCCAACCTGAATCAAATATATTTGACGCACTAGAATTGTACATTATTTCAACAACGTGTTAATAATGTGATGACCGACATGACCTGATTTTTTAGTGTGTCATTTGATTCAATTTGGAATTAATGTTTTCCAATTTTGCTTAAGCTAACAAGAGCTTGAGTGGAATTGAAGCAATGAAGTACGGCGGTAGTTGTGTGTGAATGTGCCTTACATGGCTTTCAATATGTTATCGAAATATCATGCTTATGTGTTATTACAGTGGCAGCATCATTTCAAAATTATCATACTCCTGTGCTGTTTTAGAGCGTATGTAATTCAGGTTTCTAAACTGACGTAGGCTTAACTAAAAGTTGTTTAATTCGGCGTACTTTGTAGATTGGGTCTACGTTATTATACTCTAGCCTTTGTCCATTAGATGAGTGAGCTTAAATATATAAATCATTGCGTGTGGCTTGGCATCTCACTACCCAATTTTATTTCATTCGTGGCATATCATCATTGGCGTTTGTAGGATGGGTCTTGTGGGTGGGTGGTTGAATGGCACTTGAACACCCACATTGTCCTCTGTTATGGCTTCTCATGTGCTAGTCCGATTTCAAACATTTTACTTTGATATGTTAGAAAAGCATAACTTCGGTACGTATTTTGGAATCATTTTTTTGCTATGTTTTAAGTTGAAAGTTTAATTTATTTTCAAAAACTTATTTACAAAACATATATGTGAAGAGTCTGGGAGAATTGCTTGTACATATTATGTTTTACTTATGTTTTCCTAATGAAAGTATACTTGCTGAGCTGATCGATAAGAGAACTTTGTATGTAGGTACTTAATTTAAAAAAAAAACAGTTTTTTTAAACATCTACAAAATTGTTGTGTTATTAAAAAGGTTGAAGTCATATAGTAAATACGTACCTAGTAAAATTTTAAAAATAATGCATGAATTTAATTTTAAAGTACCATAAATCAAAGGCTACCTTGCCTAGATGAATAGATGTCATTTTCATTAGTAGAGCCAATAAAGTTTGGCAAGACAAGAGCCAAGACTTTAGTGTAGTAATTATTTGTGATTGGGATATAGGTATATCTCTTCCATGGCTGAGCATCGTTCCATCTACGTAGTTTATGGCTGGGTTTTACTTATTTCCGTGCTCATCATTTCATATAATTACCAATTTTTGTATTAACGATAAACGTCGTGAGTTAACGAAAATCTTCATTATAAACGACAAAAGCATAGATGCTGTGTCATTATTGTGTATTCAAGGAGAGGAACTGATGTATTATATACAGATATCGGATGTAATTGTATACAAATAACAATGAAAAGAGTATTGAACGTATACTTGTGGATCTAGAATAGTAAAGCGAAGCGCGTCAAAATTATTTGAACCATTTGATTCTTTCAAGTGGTTCAAATAATTAGTAATGGGTAAATTATATATTTTGTGATTAATAAATAGAAATATATTAAAATTATGAATTGTGAGTACTATGTTTTTGGAATTGATAAAAATATTCGCAAAACTCATGGAAGATCTGAAGATGACCTATTCAAGTTGTACAAACAGTTTGGACTTACCGGTAATGTGAACACGGTTCATGCTTTTCTTTGTCAGTCTGAATTTTCTCTCGGTCATCCGGGTTCGTCTCCGTGAATACAGTTAGCATGGCGTCATTCATACAATGTATGTGTTTGAGTTTGTGCATCAACTGGAAATGCTACCTAAATCTCTGCGAATTTGCTTCCACAGTAAACAGTAAAGCTTACTATTTGCATAAATTGCATTATGATGAATGGTAATAATATATTTTTTGTTTCAGGGAAATCCTTAAGGTAAATAATATATCACAATTGAAGTACGTTGCAAATACTGACTTGCATCAAATAGGTCTCTCTAAACCAGAAATACGTCGATACAGGAAGATATACGGGAAACACTTTCCGAATCCGTATATGAATAAAATCAAGAAATTATTGATTCCAAAAACAAAGAGTGAAATAGTAAGTCTTTTATGATTATTTGAATTCAATATCAGCGGTGAATACGTGATGTGGATTGTCTACTAAACCTCAGTTGGAGACATGACGCAGCGGTGATCTTCTGTCTTCTACATATGTATAACAACACAGAGACTGAACTACTAGAAAATAAAATTGAAACATTAAATTTCGACAATAGATTAATATTATGGTGTGAATACCTCTAATGAGGTTTATTAAGGATTGAAGGTTTTGTGTTATAATTTTCGCGTTTAAATTATCACAACAGTTAGTATAGGCAGTGTAATATGTAATTTTAATATACGTTTATGGGTTTTTCCGATTATAGTTAGTTTATCCCTTTTGAACTTTAACCAGAAGGACTTCAATATTACATTTTGAGCTTATATAAAATTTATATTCTCTTGCCAAGTACTAAATGAATACATGTTAAAGATCGTTTGTGAACTGGCATTATCCAAAATAATATCCTTTTATGATATTCATTTCACATTGACATAATTTGGATACATCTCAAAATACATTACACACGAGTAGTATATTGACATAAAACATATATTACAATAACAATATCTACTTACTTACAAACACAATATCAACTTTTTGCATATTTAGCATTTTTCATTCCAACATTTCTGAATAAATATACTTTTTAGAGCTTACCGGACTTCTTCAATGAAAGTTATAGGTCAAAAGCTGAATATAAACTGGTGACCCATTTAAATAGTTGATAGTCATATTTTCAAGTAGTTAAATATGCCCCAGTAACCGTGCAATGGGTGACATACTATTCAACGAAAGGGTTCGCACTAACGACATTCAAATCATGTTTGTGTATGTATCATCGAGCTACTAACTACTAGACTTCGGGTCTGCATTTCGAAAAGTCCTCAATAAAAATTGTACATAATGGAAAAATGCTTCAATGACGGTATGATTTGTAATAGCAACTGACCGAAGTTGTATGCATTTTTTTGCGATTCGTTCATTTAAATATTACCTTCACAAAGTAAAAAAATATTATATTACGAGTACGTGGCTCCAAAAAATTTTTTTAATTTGATATATTAAGTTAAGATGCCTTACAATAGTTGTGTTACATATCAACCTCAAATATTATTGTTAGTTTTTTTATTATTTGGACTATATTGGAATTACATAAAACTTATTGCCATACCCGAAGTCTATTAGTCTCGATTAAGCCAGCGCTGTGTATTTTGTTTGGTATAATTATTATTGCGTATTGTGCATTGCATGTTCATGTAACTGTTGTCATATATGTGGCATGGTTGTTAATGTTGTCTTTATTTTTATCATAAGCTAATAGTAATTTAAACTTTTAGGTACCTCAGAGCCCCTCCCCCAGTCCTATAGACACTCAGCCATTTGCAGAAAGCAATGTTATAGTCCCCACAAAACATATAATATCTATAGAAGATATAACTATAAATAAAGAGCTTGGTATGGGACAGTTTGGTGTGGTGCAACAAGGAACATGGAATACTGGAAAACAAAGGGTATTTGTATATTTTTTAAATTTTACTAATTGTATGTATACAGCATACAAAATTAATTATCACCTGCTTTAGCGGCGAAGGAAGACATTGTAAGGGAACCTGCACATTTGAGAGTTATTAAAAAAAAAACAAGTTTTCAAAGGTGAGCGAAGTATGCACATTCGCATTTGGCCAGCGCGGTGGACTATGGTCTAAAAGCGTTCTCATTAGGAGACGAGACTCGTGTCCAGCAGTGGGACAATAATGGGTTGACAATGATACAGTATACGGTACGATGTATTTCTACTCAACGACAGGAAATAGACTCAAACGCGATGTCGCCATAGATTAGTTAATTATACATTTGATTATGTTTCTTTAAAATTTTAGGTTTTTTATTAGTATTATGTATTGCTTTGATTACTGTATTATTTTAAATAATGCAATTTGTTGGCCGTATATCCTGCAAGTCCTACGAAGTACTATATAATGGGCACTTAAGCAAATAAGTATACGTATACACACTACATGCACACAATTAAATACTCGCCTACCTTCTGCTACGAGGATTATTTCTCCGAATTTGATTTTGGTTCAACATTGCTACCACCTATGAATCAGATTTGACTCATGAGTTTGACAAATATTTTTGTCACTCACTCTGGCTGTAATAATAATTTGACCGACTTTGGCGGCATTCGTGTGCAAATACTATATTGCAAAGAGTATTTGGTGCCTATTCAACGGTGGTCCTGATAGAGATTTATTTGAAATTTAAATAAGTAGTCAACCTGAATAATTCATGTAACACACTATAAAACTACATGTGCAGGTACATAAATGAAGTAATGTTTACAGCCCGTATTATAGTATTTAGTCACGGACAATTTATCTAGATATTTATATTTATGCAGGTATTTCATAAAACTTTATACTGTTGGACCTTGAAGTTGTAGGCATTTTGTACTTGTAGTTTGAGGCTAAAAAATAGCACCAAGTCAATTAATAAAAAGGTAAATTAAAAAAAATTGAATTGAAACATCAATGAAATAATGTCAAATAAGTAATACTGAGTATAATGTATATGTATAGCAGTAACTCTAATTTTGCTATAAGGGGTCATTCAAGTATTACGTAAGCAGATTTTTTTGAATTTTGGTCATTTTAACCCCTCCTCCTCGTCAGCAAGCCTACCTCCCACTATGTTTCCGTAAATATTTGTATATATTTTTTAAATCTAAAAATGATCACATGCTTTTGCTAACAAATTAAATATTGTAGACATAATCACCATCTAGACCCTCCCAGTCCCCATGTCGTCAAAAATAAGCAACTTAATACTTGAGTGACCCCTAACATAATTATAAGGTAGCTTTTTCGATATCGTGTTTGATTTCAGCTTCAAGTAGCAATAAAATGTCTAGGACACGAGCGTATGACGTCAAATTCTACGGAGTTCCTGAAAGAGGCAGCTGTGATGCACAGCATAGAACACCCAAATGTAGTGCGGTTATATGGAGTTGTTTTACATTTGGATAATTTAATGTTGGTAAGTGAGAGCATCCTCCAACAATCCACATTTGAACGTTGTAGGATTAAAATATTTTTGGGCTGTATTTTGACAAAAGGACCATAGATACATTAGGCTGAAACAGATGTGCTATCTTAAAACCTAATTTTGTTTTAAAATCGTTCAACAAACTTTTTGCACTTGCGTTTTCATATAATGTTTTATAAAACAAGTTAAGGTAACGTTAGGACATTCATGCATAGAGTTTCATGATTCTTTCCATAGGTGACAGAATTAGCGCCCCTTAGATCATTGCTAGAGTGTCTTCGTGAGGTTTCCTTAAGGCCTAACTTCCCCGTGCCGACTCTCTGCGAGTTCGCCGAACAAATCTGTGATGGAATGACTTATCTTGAACAAAAAAGACTGATTCATAGGTATGTTTTATCTACTTTTTTTATACCTTATTTGTGTAGTGTCTAATTCTGATGATGCACTATATTTGTATGACATGCATTTTTAATTTTCAGAGACTTAGCTGCAAGGAATATATTGGTATTTACCAAAGATAAAGTAAAAATATCAGACTTCGGTTTGTCGCGAGCTTTAGGCGTTGGAAAGGATTATTATCAAACAAACTATAATGTTAATCTTAAATTACCTGTCGCATGGTAAGATCATGTCCGAATTGCATTTACTTTTTAATATTGTAAAATATATAGTAATAAATAATTATTGTTATTGATAGGTGCGCACCAGAATGCATTTTATACTTACGATTCACATCTGCAAGTGATGTGTGGGCCTTCGGTGTGTGTTTGTGGGAAATGTTCACGTATGGCTTCCAACCGTGGGCTGCGTTCTCTGGACAGCAAATACTTGAGGCGATAGATGCACCCAACTGTCAGGTTTGTTTCGATATTCCGTTTTTATCCTGCTTTAAAAACCGACAGATTTTTCTTATTCGATGCGTTCTTTGTCACATTCTATAATGCATTCAACAAGGCTGCGCTCGGTGCCAACTTTAAAATGCATTAATGCAAATAATTACTTGGTGATTTATAAATGCTTTGTGTGTGGCGATTCTCCGCGACTTGGCGAAATGCGTTTCATGATTTTTGTATTTAAAACAATATAATTTATTGTTAGTCTTTAGCAACAGTTTCTAAAAACTGTATTTTTTTAATATGTAAACGTAACGCCACACCTAGTTCTGGCTTATAACAGAAGTTTAAAGCGCTGCTGTTTTCTGGTCTGAAGGGTGTGGTAAAGCATACTCATCCGAGGTGTTTCAACTTAGTCCTAACGCATTTACGGTTAACCTAAGATAGGACTATCAAAGTCCTATCTATGAAGTTACCTGGGGACTAAAGTTATCTGGGGTTGATTAAAGATGTCCATGGGCGGCAGTGTCTGCTGACCATCAGGTGAACTGCGTGCCCGTTTGCTACATCCAAATTAAAAAACGAATGTTTAATATGTTATATATTTCAGAGATTGGAACGTCCGGAATGCTGTCCGGCGGCCTATTATACGCTAATGCTGCACTGCTGGGAACACGAAGCGGTCGACCGACCGAGGTTTAAGGATTTGTGTCAAATGTTAAGATCAATTCGTCCTGAACAGGTAAGCACACTTTTTCAAATAAATAGCAATAGTATAGAAGCGAAAAGGATCTTCGATCGTCATTGCTGCCAACGTCTATAAGTAATCAACCATAGTTGGTTGGTATGCTACCAGTGAATGGCCACAGATTCGTTGCTACTCGTGAAGACTAAGATGGAACTCATCGTGTCTTTATAAATATTTGAACCGATGCTAATCGAGCTGAAAATTAAGTTTATGATAACAGAATTAAAAACAGAGATTAAAAAAAATGTCTGTCTGGCTGTTTGGCTGAAGTAATCTTCTAAACGGCTGGACCGATTTTGACGGGACTTTCAATAGAATATAACTGAAAGTCTAAAGCGTAACTTAAATTTTTGTTAAAAGCAATAGCTCCACGCGCACGCGGCCGCCGTCGCGGGCGTTAATGTCAGTTGCTATTAGGCAAATACCTTTTTACTGTTTTAACGCCGGTGAAAACGAAAGGATCAGCTAGTGTCATAAATAATAAACCAGACTAAACTAACTGGCTGACAATGGGTGTGTTGCTAAATATTATGTAATCTAAGCATTGAATGTATTTAAATAAGGTAATTTGCTAACGCTGTATGTTGGCTAAAGTTGTGTCAATTTTATTGACACAACAGCCTACTGCTACTTTATTGGATAGGTTTAATAAAATCCTCACAATTATGCATCAAATGTGTATACATGCTATTCTTCTGTTATAAAACATTCATATTACCATAGGTGCAGGCTACAGTCAATTATAATAAACCGGAAGATGGCAGACGAGGAAATTTCCTGGAATATAAAGCAGGCCAAATTATAACGGTCCTCAACAAACAGTACGTATACAATAATAATGGATATTACAGGTTGTGAATGATTCACCATTACGGGGAGTGTATTGACCGTAATAGCATTTTGTATTTCATCCATTCATTCATTCACTTCATACATTCATTGGGATTTTTTTAAAGGAATGAAATTTAAATTACCTTTTCGATTGTTTAACAGCTGGGTACATTGTAATAGATGTGACGTATATTTTTTGTGGATGTATTCCGTGATACTATTCCGCGGTCTATTCGTGCATGTGAGCAAAATACATAATCATAGGGGGAAAACTGAAATCGTTTCAGGTATATGAACACAGGCATGTGGTACGGTGTGCTCCCAGGCGGTACTTGCGGCGTGTTCGATCCAGAACAAACCAAACCCTATTGTAGGCCCGAGGTGGGTGATGAACGGTAGGGGGTGGGGATTGATTCCTCCCCCCCCTTTACAATCATAGACTGCGGTTGTTTGATATACTAACATAGATTGTGCGAGTTTTGTTTGTTGTACTAATTTAATATGCACAGTTCTGAGAGCAGTGTTGTTTTGTTTTTCATACTAGTAATTGATGAGAGTAGTAGTAAGTAGTAGAATAAATTAACAGACTATTCTAGAAATATTCATTGTCGTGCCTAGATGCGGCGGTATTTTTTACATCAATGCTAAAGACTGAGTTCAGATATTATTCATAAATGGGAAATATTCCGTAATATATTTAATATAAGGTGCAAGCCTTTACATACGACATATCCAGTGCAACTCCTGTTTCACATAATTCGTTAGACAGCATGCCCAAATGATACTTTGTGGATTTCTTGCAAATGTTTTCAGTATACAAAAGTTTCATATTTCATTCAAATGATTCAGAAATAATATGATCGGGAAGAATAATAATAGAATATGTTCTAAATGAGTTGTCAATGGAAATTATTTTGTTATTACTAGTACAATTTATTATTTGATTTAAATACAATTTGTTCGCCGCCAATTTAGCTAAAAATCATCAAGCTCACGATTTGCCAGTATGAAACTGCTCTTTTTATATAATGTGGAATTTGTTAATGGGCCGGTGTTGTTGGCAATGTGGTTAAGGGAAAATAAAGTTTTAAATCGATGAACAGAATTACTGCTCCTTTTTTAACGTATTTTTCAACAAATGGATGTTAAAAAAATTAACTTACATTTAAATAAAAGCTTTTAATATGTTCAATAGTATTTTTTTGTGTCAAATGCAGTAAATTCTGGGCGCCACGTTTCGCGAGTTAACACCCGGGTTGCGTTCACACAGACAGACACGGTACCCCGTCTCATTGTCACGTCAGTCACTAATAAACGTTGGGGTCATTATCATGATCATTATTCACAGCCATTTCCCAAGCTGCGGAGTAACGCTCCGGGCGCGTTATCGTCGTTACCGAATCGCAGCTTGGCACGTTCTTGTCGAACCACTCGGCCGATACTATCCCGGTCCGATGTCAAACGGCACACGTACCAAGGGAAACGCACAATACAAAGGAGCATGATATCGAGCCCTCAGGGCGACGTGAAACACACGGGACACGTGGGCCTCGACGGTGCCTACTTCGGCGATATCTCGTTCTTGGATCCCGCCGGCTGCGTAAGTACGCTCCACGTAAGTTTACATTGACGTGACTGTTTTTTGATGCTTACAGTGTTGTAGAATATATTTATTGATTTATGGCAGCCAATTTTAATGTAATCTTACTATGTTACCAAGTTACACCATCGCTCCAAGTTACCAAAAAAACATCACAGTATAAGCTACGATATGAGGCTTCGTGAGAGACTAAGATTAGTCTGTTGAGATTATGTAATGGATAAATAAAGTGATTTTGAGAAATCAACAGTACGTGAGTGATGTTGCATGTTAGGTGGACAGATTGTTAGATGAAGATGTAAAATTGGCAGTAGCTTTTTATTTTACTTGTCGCTTTATTGAGTTTACGCTTATATGACCATATTAGTAACGTAATTTATTAAATTGCTGTAAACGTTTATTTATGTGTGCGCGTAGAAGTTATACTTCTTAAAAATATTCGACATAAATCTAAAGATACAGAAGACAATATTATACAAACGTTGAAATACTAATAGTTTTTTTTTTATAAAATAAACTATTTTATGACTGAAAAGGTAGTGACATGTGTAGTGATTGCTATAACGCGCCCAAAGAAGTATAACTTCAGAAATATTAGCCAGATGTGTCATATTATTCATTACCATTATTATCAACGTTAGCAACGAATTTTTATACTGGGATTATATTGGACAATGTCAGGCCCAAGTAATATGATTGATATGAGTAAGTAAAACGTAAAGTCCACGGCTAAGTGTAATTAATAACAAAGGACGTTTGACGTGAAATGGCAAGTGTGAAAACTTACATAAACATCACACACATATACACATACACGCCCTCAGACACACGCGGACACATCCGCATAAATTCACAAACCGCTGCACACAAATTCGTGAAACACTCTCATCTCACACAAACTTACACCCACAGCCACCTCACCAAGTGGTGACGCCGTACAAGCCAGCGGACGACATGGAAATCCCCCTGTTGAATTCTCCGTCTCACACCAAGGCGGGCAGATGCAAACCGCCCTATCCGCGCAACCTCAATCCGGACTTCGACGAAGTTGATCTGCCTTGTAAGTATTTCTTATTTAGTTTTTTTTTTACAATATGGAAGTAGAAAACTAGCTTGCAGTCCACCTGGTGTTCACTGCCGCCCATGGAACCCCGTCTTTCCTACTGGGCAATTTGGGCACTTGCCCAGAAACCCTTGATTAAGAGGAGGCTCCCTAGGTCCTGTGAAATGTTGAAGTTCAACAAAATGAATGAATTTAGAATGAATGGGATTTGAATTTAAATTCTTTGTCTATTCTAGCAAAAAGTTATCTATCAAGATCATATGTGCTCCATTATCTTTGTGTGCCCAGTGTCCCTTAAAGGCTAAAGATGGCTCTGTGCCCATGCACGTCTTTAACCCAGATAAGATACCTAGCTAAGGTCGATCACAGATGCGTTGATACCCCTAAGGACTAAGTTAGAATGCCTCGGATAATTACCGACCAGAAGTTCAGTTCAAACCAGAACACAACAGCGCTTTACACTGCTATTATTAGGAAGAAATAGGTGTGGCGATGGTGCCGCTTGAGGCGTACCACGAAGTGTTCTACCTTTTATGCTATGCTACTACTGCAGATGATTTTACAACCAGATTTCGTGTGGTAAGGGTCAGTGGCACTTAAATCTATGCAAAGTCCTGCAAAGATGCTTAATTACACCACAATATAAAGGTATAAGTAACAGTTCTTAAAATCTGTCCAGGTTATCTATACATTAATACGTGAAGCGAAAATTTGCGGAACCATTTTCTGATTACTGCGCGTATACAGCAGTATGGGATCAGGCATACGTAAAATTCATGTAGAGAAGATTATTGATGAATAATATTCATGTTTAAT
>DWNY01002054.1:0-11578 GCA_018250635.1 Telegonus apastus | reverse complement strand
GCTTATGCACAACATAATAACTAAATAATAGTTCTGATGATGCAAATTAATTACATGAACATGTGCCGCAGAATTTATGCTAATTTAAAAGAAAGCTTAAAAACATCTTTTGAATATTTTATTTATTTTAGACACCTGATAATTATTACCTTTAAATACATAAAATTATTAATTTCAAGTAAAAAACCACCTTCTTTATGCCACTTAAAAAGCGAACTCTTCAATATAATAAGATCCTAAAACACAACCGTCAAATCACGAAAAAAATGTTTATACAAGCTCTTAGATATAATAAATTCCTTATAGGGCAGGGCAGGAACACAAAATGAGTAGAAGAAGCCACTTAAAAAGATTGGCACTCAACGAACTGGCATAATCTATGCAAATTACGTCAAATTAGGAGTCGTCAACACGCTGCGCCTTCGCTGCGTAATTTGGAAGGCAAACCCTCCTTTATTATTAATATTTATTCCATTCCTTCCGTCCGAACCGAATCAGGAAAAAACGTGAAATCTCCCGAAACACTTCAAAATCCGTAATGAAACGAATAAATAATATGGAGGCATGCCCATCGAAATTAATGGCGAGTTTTACAAATTTATTCGAGCGGTAATGTTGATTATTTTAATTTTTTTGCTTTAAACTACATAGTGTGTAGTGCTGTAATATTTGGTTTCAATTCGTATCAAAATTATTATTATCGTTATCGAGAACAAGAAGAGAAGTAGGACCTTTTAAAAAATGCATGGCAAATTAATTAGTCATAATTGAAATTGAAATAGATTTGGGCTTTACACTAAACGTTTGTAATATGTGGAACACGACTATAATGCCTCTCAATTTTGATAAATAGTAACGTAATTATAACACAAGAAATTATTCTGAAAGTATTGCTTAATGTTGCTAACATTAATTATTTAGACGCTATATTTAAGCTGCAATAACAAAAGCTGCAATTACAACTGTAATTTAAAACGTAATTTGTTTTTTATTTAAGTGCTCCAATATCGGCATTTTAAAAGCAAGTAAAGTTTTATTTCCTTGTAATTATTTATGCAAATTACCAACATTTGGACTAGTTCTATTAACGGTTTATTATCGGTGATCCTTCTTTAGCTAATGTTCAGTACCGTTGCCCCATTTTTTACGTAAACATTCTCCTTTTACCCAACTTGCACAATATTTACATATAACTGTTTTCTGTAGCGAAAACCCCCGTTAATGGTTGTAAAAAATGTATTACTTTTGGGTTCTACTTTTTAACGATTCCAGAGCAATAGTGCCCGTGCTTTTACCTAAGAATAAAGACATTTTTATAATGCTTTCAAATATTTCGCACTAAAAAATTCACCGTTACGTGAAAACGCGTAATTTTAACGGCCCTGTTGTAAAATAGGTTTATTGCGCGTTTAACATGGCTCACCGCACTTTGCTACAATAAAAAATCACATACCATACGGTACATTGTGAATTGTGACCCGCTAACTACTGTCGGTCTAATGTATACCGCCAAACGATATCGTTGGTAGTATAAATGTCCAATATTTTATGTAGATGGAGTATTGCACGCTGTAAGTAGTAGTAGTTAAGCAAGTATAAATGTGAATCCCATACTGGTCAATTTCACAATTAACTTTCATGAAATTGACTATAGTAAGCTAATTTGACTGGGATTTTGATGTAATTGCAATTATTTGTTTATATTTAATTTTTGATATTGATATCTTTTTAGAGAAACAATTAATGAGGTAAAATTAATTGTGAACTCCATATTCATGTATATTTACTCAGTAATATGTATTAAATGATGGAACGATCTATTTTACATTTCACTACATATTATTTTACCAGAACCAGTAGGTACCTACTATAAAAGAATAGTGGATATAATTTATATGAATGCTCAAAATGGAGTCGTTTTTAATATAAGTGTATTCATTAACTTTTGTTTCTTTATATAATTAGTACGTTACAAAGAATAATACGAAAGGTAGTCTTGATAGTTGTATCAACGAGAGATGAGTGTCGACTCATATTAACTGTTTGTAAAAAGCCGTTGGTGATATACGAGTATGTACGATATTATCCATGGAAAACCTTCACCCAACCGAGTCCAAGATTACCCGAGTCTTATAGTTATGTTGGGTCAATAAATCATAACAAACATCTTGGCCAACCCTTGCAGCCAAGTGCTGTTAATTGGCGCCGGGAAATTGGTCCGCTGCGCGCTTCCGTCGCGTGATGACTGCTGTGGACGCTCAAAACCATTTAGTCGGGTGACATTTGCGTATACCTATGCTAGCATATGCTAGGGTGAGAGATTGGTTTGTAGTTGGTTGGATTGGAATCTAAAGTCGTTAGTTTAAGAATGTCTGGATTGGTTAGGCCAGTTATTTAAAGCTACGTAAGATTAAACAGAATCTTTAACGCCATATCTGCGATTTAATGACGTAACTTTTAAGTAGATAAACCGAATTTTAAGCTGTCATTAATGTTTTAATATAGTTCTGTAATTTAATATATCAGGGTCGAGTAAATTGACGCATGTATTCGTTTTATCCAATTGTCAAGAAAGATAATGTTCCGAAATCCTTACAGTCATGACCTACCTATATATAAATGTATCTAATTTCAGAAAGACCCCATTTCACTACCCTAGCGGGTTGTAAACTTTAGGTTGTAAATACCCAGGTATAAGATTTAGGTAACTTTTTCATATTTTCTATTGAACACATGAACAGTAGCGCTTTTTCTGGCAATCAGTTTATGATCTCGGGAGAGTTCGTAGCCAATAAATAAACAATGTTTTTGGGTCATTTTATGATTTTTTATTAGACCCATCTTTTATCGCGCCGACACCAAAATTCTTTGTTCACTTTCTTTTTATTATATCGGCGAGTACAAATAAAATATTTTCAACGCTTGGTAATAAAAAGCAATGGATGGTTAGGTAAATACCTATTTCTGCCTATCACAAACAGTGTGTTAAGGAAGACATACTTATACGAGTATGATTACATTTAAAGTCGGTGGCCAAGTGGCCAGGGATAGTAACATATTTGTGGCCAAGTTTGTTCTTATCTGGCAGAAGTCATTTTTACGTTCAAGCGCTCTCACTCCGAGAGGAAACCCGTGCCCAGCAGTGTGACAACAATGAGTTGGCGAGGTACTTAATTATTTGGAGTCGTTCCAACTTTAGCCTTAAGAATCTACCTCTATCTGCGGTGTCCATGGGTTGCAGTGGCCACGCACAATATAGTGTTTGCTACTTTTATATTAAACAAATACCTATTACTTTTATGAATATCTGCAACATCACCACAATCCGTTATGAGCTCGACAAGTAAACTTTCCTCGTTCGATATACCGTCGAAACCACTAGCATTCGTAGTCAGTGTAGGACTGTCGCGTGGCACTCTACATTATGACAACTTTTCTCTCGCCTCCGACATTATTCAATTTGGCACCAGGTGAGCCGCGAATATGAATGAGTTGTGGGTATACACACTTCGTGTTACTGTTTTCGAAAGAATAAGAAGGGATGGTTTGTATGAATATCGAAAATGTTAAAACATGTCAATCTTAGCGACAATGTCCGCGAAGTTCAATTTAACTGACGTAACGGAGATACAGATCGTTTCTCATCTAAAACATCAATTACCGCCACAAAGCATATAATTTATTTAATGGTAATAAGAGAATACTAGAAATAAGAGATATTTGTTTGCTAATCAAACGTATACCACAACGTATATAACAAAATCATCGGGTATATTTAAGTAAACATACATACTTTTCTACTTTTTTAAATAAATTGAAATCTTGGGTAAAATATTATTTCTCTCCTTTTTTATTTATTTCATAATGGGTCTGTGTATGATTTCCAAATAACTTACATAATAGTCAATAAACTTTAGTAACGTAAGATTATAATAAAGTTTTCTTTCCATCAATCATTAATCCATAACTAGACTTAGATTTTACTCTAGAGCTGCGGACCACAATAGAGGAATAGGTTGAAAAGACCTGACGTCCTTGATCTACTCCTTAACCACCCCTTACGACATTAAGAACACCCTGTTTACTATCCCACCACACAGGTCCGAACAAACTGATATTTATCTGCAAACTGACGGATCTAATCTAACCGGAGCGAGTCGACTTTTCGTTTTTTGGACACCCGCGTCCAACAAATTGAAATTCATTAGTCCACCGCGGCTAGGCGCGGGCGTTAAGGAAAATTAACGAGGCATATATGAATTAACACCGACACGCACGCCGCCCAGTGGCAAGCGAGACGCGAGTCGATCGATACAGCCCAATCCGCGACAGTTTTTACAAACGAATAATAGTGTTCGATTGCCATTTCGGGCACTCATCATGAATTAAACATAAGCCGCTGCGATGAAAGTTATTTTTATTTGGAACGTTATTTTATTGTTGATATATTGTATACGTTAGTTGACGCGGGTTAGGTGCTTAAGACGAGATGCCGCGTCTTTTTAGCATGAGCCTCAATATATTATTGTCCCATTGAGCACAGGTCCCCTCTCGGAGTAATAGGGGTATAGATTATATTCGACCAGCTAAATGAGAAATGGTAGACTTCACTGACTTTTGAGTGGTTGTTCTACTGATCTTCTTTCATAATGAGAAGGGTTTAGGTCCGTAACTTTAGGCAGTGGTCTACCACGCATCTATCATTATTAACGGGATTAAAAAAAACAGGAGGTGATCTCCAGTGGGTATCTAAGGGGAAGTAATGGTATCGTGAAAACGGTCAAAACACGCTTTTATTCGAACTCAAACGAAGGGCTAAAAATCAATATAAAAAAGCCTCGAAGATATATATGACAAGACAACATTATGCAAATATTCCTAATCTGTAGGTTATGTTGCGAAGACGAGCATTCGCAGTGTCAATGCGATTAGTAGGGATTAGTCTGTTTGCGGGTGCTGACGGCGGGCGTTTTGAAGTCGGTTAATAAAATAATGATCGATATATATACAATATGTAACTTTTTGCCTGAAACCGATGTATTGAAATGGACATTGAGGTAGGCATGTGGATTAGTATATATACCAGTAACACATAAACACTTCAAGTACTGCATATTACCCATATACAGTACATGAAGTATTTACGAGACTGGATATTATTTAAAAAGGCGTTAGTATATTTCGACTAAAGATGTTTGATCGCCTTACATAATTCTAGCATAAATAAGTTCTTGAGTTGTGATAGAAGGGTTTGAATGCTGGCTATATATGTGAGGTGATCATCTCAGGAGTGGCAACGCTTTTGTAGACATTACATAGAGCCCCATTTCTTTAGGGAGTTGCTCACGGATGTCTTCGGGCAGCAGTGTCCTTAAACATCATATGGGCTGCATTCTGCTACTTCAATTTTATAAAAATACCCCATTTTGATGAACTAAATATGCTGTCTTTGATTTGCATCGTTGTTAATTTACAAGTATAAAATTTACAAGTATTTAAAGATTGCAGAACACTTTGTGGTCCGACTCAAGCGGTACCACCGCCAGGTCTATTTCTGCCTAATAATAACAGTGTTAATCGCTGCTGTTTTTTTTAGGGGTAGTAAAGGCGACATAAGTATCCAAGGCATTTTAACACAGGGTTCACAAGATAAGCATCAGTCAACCACTCTACTCTCTAATTTTATCTGGAGAATTTCAGATGTCCATGGCCGGCACTAACCACTTACTATCAGGTGATCTTTATGCTCGTTTGCTACATTAAATTTAAAAGAACTACTCGTATATTGCTGGAACTTAGACACCATTTATGTGGTCAACCCATTATTGTTCCACTGCTGGGCACGGGTCTCCTCTCAGAGTAAGAGGGCTTTTAGGCCATAGCTCACCGCGCTGACCGAGTGCGCATTAGTAGACTTCACACACAATGGAGAACTTTTTTTTTTTTTAAAGAACTCTCAGGTGTACAGGTTTCCTCACGACGGTTTCCTTCACCGTTAAACCAAGTGATAATTACTTTCTAATGCGCACATAACTTTGAAAACTCAGAGGTAAGGTGGGGCGAGCCTGGGATTTGAACTCGGGCCCCCTGACTAAGAGGCCGCGTTTCAACCATTAGACTATCACGATTATGCCATTTATAGGAATATGAAAATCTCAACTGTATATTGAAAATATCCTTGAACTATGTCTTTAACAATATATACAAAGTTCGTTTGGCACTTATGGCCACTATCTACTCAGAGTGCTATTAATAAACAGTAACAGTAAGTTGAATAGAGCGGTGAGATATCCCAGTCAATATTTGATGCGTCTGCCAAGACATCGAGCGACACGTTAGGAAGGCGTCAGCCGCAAACAGATATAATCCCTACTAATCACAGTGTTAAACCCTGGATGCACAATCCACCACGCAACACCGTAAGGGAAACAATATCATACATTATAAGTTAGTTTGCGGTAAGCCAATACAGATATATACATACATTGGAGATGGTAAGTGATCTCTGACGTCCAAAGAACTGGGGTTCTACCTGAAGCCGATTACAGGTGCATTGCCTCCTGAAGACGATGGTCACCTCATATGTCAGTCAGCTAGCAACCACATTGTTGCACCAATAGGCAAATTTTACGAAATAGGTGAAACGGTGATGGCCGGTTGTACCATATTGGCCCTACCACCTATCAAAATCGATATTGACATATTTGTGACGCAGTATCAAGAATTATTGTTCGCCAAAAGAAATGGCCACTTAGCTATGTTATAGTTCAATAGACGTAGCATGTCTCTCTTCATAAAACAACAAAACTTTGGATCTTGTATTATATATATTCGTAGTTTATTCATATTTCTAGTGTTTTCTTGTACCGATTTTGTTTTTCTCTGCACATTTCAAAGATTGGCTGGTAGAAAATACTTTTTATCACTAAGCCCGCTTGTTGTTTGGTTCAATAAAGCATAAATAAATAAATGTGAATAAATTCATCATGATGCAAAACAAATTTATTCATACCTCAATCTTTTTTAACCCTTCACAAATAAAAGTATAGATTTTGTAAATGAAAACACGAATTCCTTTGCGTTTTAGAATTGGAAACCCGCGCACTGCATTATGCGGTTAAGTCCACATTAATACGTAAAAGTAGGAAAAATTGGAGTCGTTAGAAAAGAGCAGTGGCTACTGAATTTTCGAATAGATCCGTATTGTAGGTACGAGATGAGTTTCCATATTTACGTGAATTAATAGGCATATTCGCGTTTTTGGCGGTGCATCAAAAGCTATGTTGATTACGGTTGGTGACTTATAAGTATACGCGGTACTCAGCTATGATCAAATTTTGATTAAATAGTTTGCAATATTAAGTAGGTAGGAATTTTAGTTTATAGCGATGCGAGTTACATTATTATAATTTGACGAACATTATTGTTGATTAGATTTTGATTAAATGTAGGTATTTGACAAGCGTTTTATTGTTTTGCGCATAGTTTTGCAGATAGTCGGAATATTTAGTTGTAATGTTGCATTATTATAAATGACGGGTTAATTTAATTAAAAAAATATTTTATGTATCAGTTTGTCATCTAATTTGTATAAACCCGCGTGGCGGAGCGGTCACCATACCGGTCTGACGCGCAGTGAGTTCCGGATTCATCCCCGGCCAGACAAATATCTGAATGATTAGATTAGATTTCTGTTCTGGGTCTAGGTGTTTGTGTATTCGTCTTTGTGTGTTTTCATGGCACCCACGTCACAGGAGAAAATCCTAGTGTGGGGCTATGAGTTTAGAAAGCGTTAAGCGAAATCGTTAAACTAAGTAACAGACTTATCTAACTTATTATTAAACAATTTTTAAGTTTATATCAATTTGCGTTTTCAGATATACATTTTTCTATAACTTAGTAATAAGTTGATACCGATACCCTGAACACTTTCAAAGCTTCCAATTGAAACCGTCATTGAGTCAACATCACAACAGATTCGTCACGATCCGCTAATAGGAAGTGGACAACTAGTTCACAATCCTTTCTCGGAGAAAGTCTTTTGTTGGAACTTTCTTTCCCTTTCACGGGATAACGCTACCCTTTGTATAACTGTTATGCTATTACGGTGTTTTGTGTAATTACGTATTCATAACTGTTGAAAGGGTTGTACGAAAATGGTTCAGTCGGACCGTTAGTTCCCGGTTTATGAGGATAACGGTACGCGGAATGACGTAGTGACGTAGATCGGTGCCGTTAGTTATCTCGAGCAATAAAGTAACAGTTTTGAGCAATAGGAGAAAGAAGACAGGAGAAACAATAGGTAATCGCCGTTATTCCAATGTATACAACTTTGTTTTGATACTTTTGTATTAAAGATCCATAAAGTAACGGTGATTGTGTGACGTTTGATTTTATTGTGTTTGTAGGATTGGTTGTACCGTTAATTAAAATCCAATTTGTATGATGAACGTAACTTTGTTACAAGAATATGAAATGTAACTTAATAGGTGAATACACACAACCATTTTCTATATTATAAGGATTGTTAATAATGTATGATTAGACATAAAATGTCTGTGTCAGTCGATAAATTGTAATGTTATTGATGAATTGTATATTAAATTGACAAGTTGATATTATGTGATTATATTAATAGGGCTTTAGAAGCAGTTTATTATACAATCTACATTTTATTTCAAGTACTTAAGCAAATTATTATTATTATGAACTGTTTCTTTTACGTATATACGAAAATTGTGCGATAGTTAAACTTTTCTTAATTTTTTGCTCAACTGATTTTATTGTCAAACAGCTCCTGTAGTCATAAACAATAGAGCATACAGCCACTGGTGTTACTCTATTGTCTATTGTCTTTGTTGACTAAAACTGAACGGCTTCGGTTTCGAGAAAAATAATAACGTTCAATTTGCTAAATAGTCTGTTTATTTCTTCATATTATACACGCTTTTTTGTTTTAAAAATAGAACTATAGGAGAAACGAACATCTATGTTACAAAGACAATATGGCTGCTACGTGTAACTATCAACCATGATATTGAAGTTGTTTGTATGGTAATAATTAAAAGATTGTGGAACCAGGTTGGTTTACCTCGAGAGGTGGTAATGTCTCACCCGTTTTTAGCATGGAGCAGTTTTGCCAGCTGTTATCCATATTTTTAGGTGGTAGAACACTTGTGGTTCGACTCCGGCGGCACCACCGCCACACCTAATTCTGTTATAATAGCAGTGTTAAGCGCTGCTATGTTCTGGTCTGAAGGGTGTGGTAAGAGAGACATACTTATCCGAGGCGTTCCAACATAGACCTCAGGGATAGTAACGCATCTGCGGCCGACTTCAGGTAGGACGATGACCTTATCTGGAGTTCATTACGGATGTCCATGGGCGGCAGTAGCCACTTACCACCAGATGGGCTGCATGCTCGTTTGCTACTTCCATAACATAAAATAATAATAATAATATGAGGCGACCATCGCTGTCCAAGAGAGTGGCAACGCCACTGTAACCAGCTTCAGGGTAGAAGCCCTGTTCTATATGGACTTAGTTATATACTCATATCTCTGTGCAACGGTCTGCATTGCACAGAGATATCTTACTATTTAGACATTATCATCTCATGTGCCTATGTAGATATGTCAATAGACCTCTTTTAAATCAGATAATTGATCATAATATTAGTACTAATACTTAAAGAGATAATAGTTAATATAATGAATCTTATCCCTATTAACAGTCATAAATTTTCAAATATTCCAAAACAGGACACGGTATCAAATATGGCGTGACTCACGTCAAGTAAACCCCCATTATCAATAATGAAGACATCTTGTGCCCATGGGGCACACACCTCAATCAGTCGTATTAGTGACAGGTTCCCGCGGGCACTAATAAACGACCTGATTCTATGCAACGAAAACATCCCATAGCTCTCCTATGGATCCGTGAAATCGGCATACAAAGACCACAAAAACGGTCACAATTGACTTAACTACATTTAACTTCCTAACAATTAAACAAAAAGGGACAAAATGGTAAAAACAATGCAACAATACGTTATTGGAACGTGACAATGGGCCGAATTCTTTAACTATTCCCGGTACCAATGATACAATGACAAATTCCTTTGACTAATGACATCCAGGATTGGCCGCATTGTGGCCCATTTATTGCACCCACGCGACACCATAATGGAATTAGTTCCACTGTTTTGCCAACAGCGTTTTCTACTAGACGCAGTGGTTCTGCGAAGTTTAGAAATTCGATGTCGATGCAACCCAAAAAAGTGTGAACGCGTGCCTTGAAATTTATTTGACTCCCGGTTAAAAAATGGGCTGTGGATTCAAAATGTGTTATAACTTTTAAACGTTTTTTCCAAATGCCTTAACTCTTTCAATTCACAGTTCCCACCTAAATATATTGTTGATTTTGAGTACCTTAAAGAGAGGTCTTTAAGGGAATAAAATATTAAAGGCATAAAATAATATTTCTCATTAGAAATCTGTTGTCTATACAGTTCTTTGAGAGTTACTGTAACTTTGACGAAAGCAAAACCAAATAATACATATATGGTATAAGAATAAGTAGGTAAGTGAATAACGTAGTTATTGCAGTGCAATCTACTTTCGAGAGCTTTAAATGGCTCCCGAAAGTAGATTATAAGTATATAAATGATTATAAGTATAAGTATATAAATGCACCCTATAAACCATCCTCTATCTATCAGATAAGGGTGAATTTATACAAATAAAAGCATAACGCTTGCGACTGATTTTGAAGAACTTTACTTCCTTGAAAAGTATAATGTTCTATCTAAAATAACTTATAACATTACGCACCGTAACAATTAATGCCTACTTGCGTACTCCGTCTCACTCGAAGCTGGCTATACATCAACGCTATCCTAATTTGTCAACCTATTACTAAGGGATTAGGCTTGGGTCAGCCTAAATACAAGGTAAGTGCTTGCTGGCTTAGTGGACGTCAGTTAGAGACGAAAGCTGGGGATAATTGTCCTCGGAGAGATTGACGGAAATGTTGTCATTAAATCTAGATTTATACAAATAAACAAAATTTTAATATCTGTAACTTTAAGTGAATTTTGGAGCTCATTTAAAAAAATGTGAAACACGTTTTAAAAAACATCTGGTCTCATGTTCGTAAGGTGTGATTTTCGAAATTTAAACCCTAATATCGAAACATTCACTCAAAAAAATACTTCGAAGGGTTACTATTTAATTGATGGTGTAACGATTTAGCCCGTGACCGCTATTTTTGTTTATCGAAAATGCAATTGCATGTAGGTATAATGTTATCAAAAACCTTATTGCACCCAGTGAATCCCCTGTCAATTGCAACACACAAGTAACATTACTTTCGTTAATCCTCAGAATACTTATTCTCTCAACGATAGTCCAAATCAAAGATGTTTCAGTATGCATTACGTTACTTACGAAATCAAGACATGAAATATATAAAAATACTAAAATACGGTGAGTATTCCATTATGTTACACTATTAAATACTTCTTCTATTATTACTTTTTAGAATAGAGACTATTGCTTTGAATTATGAATTGTCA
>DWNY01002053.1:0-11580 GCA_018250635.1 Telegonus apastus | reverse complement strand
GTAATATAAATTTAAAAACCAAATCAACTGATTGTAAATAAGTTTTGTAAAAAAATTGGTCATATCAGAGACCAATTTTTTTACTGTTGTTGTTTGTGATGTAAATATGGAGTTTTAAACTTACTGTATTATATCTGTGTGATAATATTTAATATGAACTTGACAAATATATTTTAAAGAAAAAATCTGATACTTATTACAGAATCTTTTTAACTTTTACTATTCATGGATAATTGTTTTCATTGGTCAAATTAAGTATTATAAGTTTGAAATAGTAATACAAAAATTATGTCCTTATGCTGCTTAATATAACACTACTGCAGGTTAGTGAGGTGAGTTTAAGACCAAAAAATAAAAAAAAAAACACAATAATGGAATGTATCTAATTATATAATTTAATGTTGTGTTATAAATTTGTTATGCTGTCTTGTGATTTTGTAGATGAGCATTCGATTAACATGTCGCACCTTTAAAATTACAATGATACAGAACCACAAAATTAACTTAAGTGGAAATATCATGCAATCAAGAAAATATTCATTTGTGTCATTATTATCTTGTATACCTTACATCATACCATCCAACATACACTGATAGTACTTTCATTTAGCAGAAAATACATCACATAATTTGGCACATAATATTGAAGTAAGTCTTTTGATGTAATTTTTTGCATTTGGGTCATTGTAATTCTAAAATGTATGATATGTAAATTACAACGCATTGTTAAATTCGCTTTAGAATTTAGCCAATATTTTGTTTAAATTTGTATGTGTTGTATTTTTTTTATACTCATAATATAATAGAATACCAATAAAAATGTTTCAGATCATTTGACTTGTATTATTTAGGTGTATTGTACATGGTTAGTACCATACTATTTAAAGGCATATTGGTCTTAATCATTTTAAACACCAATCTCATTTTATACTCTTTATCTATAGATCCAACTGACTGTAAGTGAAGATGGAATTGTCACGGTGGTGGAGCCCGGGGCGGGCAAGCTTGTGGACAAGGAGGATCTCCATGAGACTATCAAAATGCCCACAGACCATACTCTGACTGTTCATCAGCTGCAACAGATTGTTGGCCATCATCAGGTAATAAAAGAACATGAAGGTTTTTGAAGGGGGTAGAACCTTTTGTGGGTCGACTCTGGCAGCACCACCGCCACACCTATTTCTGTCTTATAAATGCAGTGTGAATCGCTGCTGTGTTCTGGTTTGAAGGGTGTGGTAACGGAGGCACTTACTCCGAGGCATTCCAGCTTAGTCCTCAGGGGCAACAACGCATCTGTTGCTGACCTCAGGTAGGATTATGACCTTATCTGGGATTGATTACAGATGTCCATGGGTTATACATCAACAATTACAACTAATTAACATTTCTGAGAGAATTGAAATCCTACAAACAAATAATGTCAAAGAAATGTCACTGAAAAAAAAATCTATCCCACAAAAACTTGCCATTCTCCGGAATAAAAATATCCTATATGTTATTCCAAACCCTAATCTACCTGTGTACCAAATTTCATCGAGATCTGTGCAGCCATTTTGAAATTATAGAGCAGAAATCCATCTATCCTCACAAAGTTTCAGCTTTATAATATTAGTAAGATTATTAGAGGTCAGAAGCGGCGTCCTTGGATACCTGTGATTACATAAAATCAGTGGGACAACAAACAAATTGCATGTTTTGTTTAAACAAAAATTCTACTGAAAAATTCTGAAAAGTGTGTTTAAAGGAAATTTATCGCGCAGGTGATAGACAGCGTCGTACGCATAGAGCAGGCGACGGGTGAGCCGGCCAATATCCTGGTGACGCAGAACCCGGACGGCACCACTTCCATAGAGACGAGCGCGGCGGAACAAATCGCCATCGTCAAGGATGAGAAAGCCGTCGCTAAGATCGAGGCCGCTCAGTTCGCGATACCCGCAGAAATCAAGGAGATTAAGGATTTAAAGGTATTTCAGATTGATTGCTTATGAAGTTTATCACTGTATATTTGTTTCTTAACATCCATCAAAGTCAGTAAGTCGGAAAAGATAAGATTGATCACAGTGGAATTGACCAGTGAGTCATGTCAATTAGTGAAATTTTTCATATTATGTTTCGTTTAACCAAACATACATAGTCGTGATTGAATCAAACAAAATCAATCCCGAAAACATTTGCATTGAATGCATCGAAACTCATCATAACCAAGTCAAGTTATATAAGTCATAATTCCTAGCAGGTTTTTTATGAAATTATTGATTGAAATTGCTATTAATTTTCATTCACATTTGTTGTAACAGAGTGTTGGTGCTATGGGCATGGAAGGCGCTGTAGTGAAGATCTCAGCAGGCGCGAGTGAACACGATCTTCATGCTATGTATAAAGTAAATGTTGAGGATCTTTCACAGCTGCTTGCCTATCACGAAGTATTTGGCAAGCTTAACGCGGAGGGTCAACAACAAGCTAAGGTATTAAGTACATGTCTAATTTGCTCAATCCAATATCAATTGCTAATCTCTAATATTGTGTTGTGTACACAGTCATATTAAAGTATGAATCAGGCTCTGTCAGATTTCTGGATAAAAGCGGTATCAAGTTAAATTTCTTTTTATTATTACTTGACTATTGATAGATAATGTTCTTGGCCATGTTAATATGCTGAATATTATGCCACATTTAAGTGGTATGATTGCCTGCCTTAAATCAATACATATGCCCGATCGCTAGAAGCCTTGTTAAATTTTCTGTTATCTGACTACAACATTTATAATTTTCCTACAGGTCATTAGCGAGGTTGAGGCGGAAGCTGGTACAAGCGCGGCTATGTCCGAAGCGGACTCGTCGCCCGGTCATCACGCCTGCGACATTTGTGGAAAGATATTTCAATTTCGTTACCAACTTATCGTTCACAGGTGAGAAATACAACCTTCGATTTCTTCAGTCAACCATTAGCATAATGCAACTTACTAAAGAAATTGTAGTAGAATGTAAGATTAACAATTGTATTGTCTATTATTTTGCAGACGATATCATGGAGAAAGCAAACCATATATGTGCCAAGTTTGCGGTTCCGCGTTTGCCAATCCTGCAGAGTTATCAAAACATGGGAAATGTCACTTAGGTGAGAACATGGTTATTTTAAATATAAAAATATAAAAGTATTCTTGTTCAACTATTATTGTTTCTAATTCCAATTCGTTTATTATATGACAGCGGGTGATCCCGCCGAGAGACAAACGAAGAGGTTAACACAAGACAAGCCATACGCCTGCACTACGTGTCATAAAACATTTTCGCGGAAAGAACACCTTGACAACCACGTGCGGAGCCATACGGGCGAAACACCTTACAGGTACACTTCCTTTGCCCTTTATTCAAACTGCACGCACAATTATACTAATTTCAGATTTAAAAAAAAGTAATATGACCGCGGTATTTATCTGTTACGGACTATACGAAAAGACACCAAACCAAAATCTTTAATTTCGGCGTTGTATCGACGATTCCCTTCATGGAAAGCAAAATTTCAGTTTAATAAGCTTGCCTATAAAGCCCGTACCATTTACATACTGGCACTTATTATAGAATAAAAAATAATGTAGCAATTACGTTTCATCATTGATCAGACAACACCAGTAACACACATTGCCACATCAAAGCTTAACACAACATATTCTATATCCAGATGCCAGTACTGTGCGAAGACGTTCACTCGCAAGGAGCACATGGTGAACCACGTGCGTAAACACACCGGCGAGACACCGCACCGCTGCGACATCTGCAAGAAGAGCTTCACGCGCAAGGAGCACTTCATGAACCACGTCATGTGGCACACCGGTATGTTGCACTCGGCGCGTACGCTTATGCTTCGGGTGCGGGGTGTCATTTGCGTTATTGGCAGGCTAGTTAATGTTAGCGTTTCGTTTTGTGGCGTTTGCGTCCATTCTGCATCAAGTTTAGGCGAATAACTGTTCAGTTCAGTGTAGTTGCGGTATCGATAAGGCGCGTTTTAGAACTTGCACGAATGCTACATCACGTATGTAACATTCGATTGTGTAATAATTGCTACAATCGGCTGTCAAACGTACGCGGAGTGTAGCGTTTGATCGCTGCTCTAGCTCCTTAAGCTAAATCTAAATCGTCGGATAACTGTACCTAAATGTGCCCAGCCTGCAGAGTCCTTTAAGCGATTTAATGCAACGCAATGCGTCATGCGA
The DNA here is from genome assembly GCA_018250635.1 of Telegonus apastus. Lineage (NCBI taxonomy): Eukaryota > Metazoa > Arthropoda > Insecta > Lepidoptera > Hesperiidae > Telegonus > Telegonus apastus. The sequence continues at coordinate 7,366 of DWNY01002053.1, read as the reverse complement.
AATAACGACACATGCTACATTACATCAACGGTAACTAGGAAATATTTTTTATCGCATTTTGCATTCGTAATATATAATATGTAATATACAATATTCGTCGATATATTGTAAAAATTAAATTAATTTGTTTCACCCATTGAAATATACCCCACTGAGGTAAAATATTGCTATATGGATGCAAGTTCAGAAATTCAATTCGAAGAAACATGTTTTTCGTTAGGATAATTTTTTAAGAATATTTTATCTAAACAAGAATTATAAATCGCATTCTGTGCTACAATTGTCACGAAATCCAGTTTAACAACATAAATAAGTATACACTATTATCATATGTTTAAGCAAATTACGATGTGAGTGCTTGCACTTTCCACTTTGTATTTCTAAAGCAGACAAAACATGTACAAACATCTTATAAACTTATCATGAAGGTTACATGTTGATATAAGCATTTTTTTTTAAATTTATTATTATACACTGATGAATACATTCAAGTAATTTATGTTAAGGTTACTAGACGCGATTAATGTCACGTCTTTATAACTTCACGTGTGTGAATGTCACCAGCATTGCATGTGTATGGCCATTCTAACTAATTAGACTATTTGCAACTAACAGATCAATAAATGTATAATTGATAATGAAAAAAATTAATTACAGACATCATTGTATAAACAATTAGTGCAGTTAATTTTGAAATATTTTAACAAATAAAATTTGATGGCCATGAACTTCTGACCAACACATCTTTCAACATTAACTAATACATCTTTCATAATGACCATTATATCCAACTCCCAAAATTATAATTGACCGGTAATTTCAATGTTACTTTTATTAATAAAGTCATAGTAGTTTTGAACATACATTTTACTCCGCCAAAGCTATACCATTGATGGTTTCTTTTTTAATTTTAACGATTCTTATTATTATTTTAATAATCTTTCATTATTAGTACCATTTCACCTAGTGTTAGGTGAGCTTGTCATTCGCTACCAGACCATAATGTACCTTATCTATGGCTCCTGCAAACTTAATTATTTTTAAAATTCTGCTGTTCTTATTTTTATCTTTCCATATAGCTTTGACTATGCATGACTCGATGAATTATATTAATCACAGGACAATAGTGGCTCAAAGTTAATAGATAATTTTATTACAGCTTGTAAATATTTTAATTGTATATGATCAAATACAGGTGATTATTTTCTTCTCTATAAATAAATATGAGCATATTAACGATGTGTGCCTACTTTATTTATCAAAGTAATAATATTTTAATTTAGTACATGTTTACTTTATTTCTAACTTAACATGTTTTTTTTTATATAGGTCTCACACTATTGCTTTTTAAAAAAAATATGAATGCTATTAATAATTTAGATTTTCATATTATTTTTAATCTAATTTTGGTAGTGAGGTTTCACTGTTCTTTAGATTTATTTAAAACTAAGTTTCATTATATAAACGTTAGTGTTGAGTTTGTACGAAATATCCAAGCCTGCACCGAAACGAACAATTTATGCGAGTGGTGCAGAAAGTAAGAATATAATTGAATGATTCAACTATTAGCTAACATCCACAAATTAATGTCTAAAGAGCAATTTTGTGTGACTCAAAAGTCTCACTTTGTAATTCAAGTTGCGTAAATACCTAATTAATGTTACAAAAACGTGTTGGGAGACTTAATAACCATTGATCTGCCAAACATTGTCCCAAATGACATAGTTGCATCATTTAATGTTAACATTTTATTTTCTGCCCCACACAAATAGGTGAAACGCCGCACCATTGTCAAATATGCGGCAAGAAGTATACTAGGAGGGAGCATTTAGTGAGCCATATGAGGTCACATACAAACGATTCCCCGTTCCGCTGCGAACTGTGCGGCAAGTCCTTCACAAGAAAGGAACACTTCTCCAATCACATATTGTGGCACACGGGTTAGTATAGCTTTCTTTTTGTAAACCAAAAGAACTTGACGCAATGTACGATATGTATTGGAATGTTTTTTTAAATTTTTTATTTATTGCGTTTGCTGTCAAGATTAGCCGAGTTTATTATGTGGCCTCTCAAATAAGCAGTATTATTGATACATTTCATTATTTCACTGATTGTGCACTTTGATTGGAAAGTGCTCTTGGTGTGTCGGCTTGGATTTTCAATAGCATTGTGTTTATTTCAGTTGTGCATGTATTAATATTATGAATATATATTTTTTTCCTATATTATTACCGTATTATTCCGCTTTCTTGTTATTTCATTTGAATCTTATATATCATGTTTATAAAATCTTAATGAAATATGTATTTACATGTGTATATGCAAATAACGTGGAAATGTTCCCAAAATTACTGAAAAAGCAATGTTTACAATAAATACATAATACTAATAACATAATATACAAAGTATCTGTTTGATGTAAAGTATGAAGAAATATAAAACCAGATAATATGTCGAAAAATCTGTTGTAAACACCACTTAGGACTCTGATCTTATCTGAGGTTGATTACAGAAATACTCAGGCGGACAGTAGCAGCTTTCCATCTGGTAGACTGCACGCTTGTTTGCTACTTAGTAATTTAACAAATGAGATGAAATTTCTCTTATAGAAAATCTTTTTTCAGAAAAAATATATATAGTGTCAAAACTTTTGAAGAAACCACGAAGAAATAAACATGAGTTCATTATTTAAGTTAAATAAATTTATTTATGGCAATTATATTAGTTTCTCATGTATGCGATGATTATTTCCAGGCGAGACGCCGCACAGATGCGACTTCTGCTCGAAGACGTTCACGCGCAAGGAGCACCTGCTCAACCACGTGCGGCAACACACGGGCGAGTCGCCGCACCGCTGCAACTTCTGTTCGAAGTCGTTCACGCGCCGCGAACACCTCGTCAACCACGTACGACAGCACACGGGCGAAACGCCCTTCCAGTGCGGCTATTGCCCGAAAGCGTTCACTAGGAAGGATCATCTCGGTAAGATTAATTATTCCATTTTTTCTGTAATTAAGGTAGCAAGGGAGAGGTTTTTATCATAGAGCTACCGCATATGGACATCTATAATTAATCAATCCCAGACTGTATAAGATCTCTACTTGATGTTGGCCCAAGAGGCACTGCTGCTGCTGTCAATGCTATCCAAAATCGTCTCGTTAACAAAATATGTATTATACGAGACAAAGTTACTGTATTACCTATTCTACATCTTTTAAATGTTTACTTACATATATATGTTTATTTTTTACCTTCTCACCCACGCAGGCTGTAAATAGAAGCGTAAGCACAACTTTTTTTAAACAGTTATTTCTGGGTTCAAGTTTACAGTTAAACCGAGACTACCACCAAAATAATTACATGTCGAGCATTATAATTCGCAGTGAACCACGTGCGTCAACACACGGGCGAGAGTCCACACAAGTGCTCGTTCTGCACGAAGTCGTTCACCCGCAAGGAGCACCTCACGAACCACGTGCGGCAACACACGGGCGAGTCACCGCACAGGTGTTCCTATTGCGCGAAGTCGTTCACTAGGAAAGAACATCTCACCAATCATATCAGGTGAGATTTATGTACTTATTATGTGGTTGAAAGGGTTTTCTTACAGCCCATGGACGCTAACTACAAAATTGGACAGCAGTACTACTAAGTGACACTACCTGTTAAGCTAGAACATATACTTCCGCAGGAGAGCCTAGTGATAGGGAGGTAGACAATATATAGCTTATATTTTATGATATATACACATAAAATAATTGCACATCTGTATACAACTATTAGTAGAACTTGATTTTTCTTTATGTATCCGGAAATCATTCCTTACGTTCCTCTTTTATTTTATGACAATCTTGTAGAAATAGTTGTGATCATTATAATTATTCAATATAAAATTAATTTATGCAGGTAAGTTTATACCGAAGGTATTTTTTGTATTGTGCCCTCAGTAATACTAATTCTAGTTTAATGGTAGAGTTGTCTATTGCATTTTAATATAATTTATAGTATAAATAGTGCATGCAGTATGATTTAAAATGTAATACATGTATGATTCTTATACTTACATCAATTAAACTTTGTTATATCTTCAAACTAAATGTATTTGCCTTTTTTATGATATTCAATGTTGCAATAACTTGACAATGCTGTGCTACAATCGGCCGCGATTAAATTGAGTTTCGCAAAAGTCGTAGATTGTTCACACATCTGAGGCATGTCTCTGTCTATCGTTTCGCATGTGAATAGCATGTTCCTTGTGCACAACGTAATAAGGTAAGGTTAAACAAATTTGTGCATTGAATTAAAAACATAAATCTAAATGAACGCCGAGGGCCGTCCCCCGTGAATAAAAAAGCAAAAAAAACACTGCGTTTGTGTGAAGTTTCACCGTAAAATCTGTAGCACAGCATTGTGCATTCCGATTTGGACTTAGCTACAAAATAACATTATTGCAACATGCGACATTAAATATGCGTTTGTACGTATAACTAAACGGAACCAATCGGAATGTACTGTATGTTGTTGCGCAGACGGCACACGGGCGAAACTCCACACAAGTGCACGTTCTGCCCGCGCGCGTTCTCGCGCAAGGGGCACCTCAACAACCACGTGCGGCAACACACCGGCGACACGCCGCACGCCTGCACGTACTGCAACAAAAGTTTCACGCGCAAGGAGCACCTCGTCAACCATGTGCGGTACGTTTCTACAAAAAAGAAATATTGCACGTAACGCAGAGGCATACATCTCGATTGCACGCGACGCAAGGTGAAGTTGCCGCCTGAGTGAAATTTTGCCGTACCTAAAAAATGCCAGATGAAATGAGTTCTCTTATAAATGCTCTTGTAGAATACTTATGCAGCACGAAAAATCAAACATGTGATATATAATATGCTATGAACATTATTTTACGCGGTACGAGCCGTCCCACGCTTCTAATACGCCATACATCTGACTTAACCTGTATTGATCATCATAGTAGTATCCTCATTACTTTTGTATTCCGGGATGTGATAAAAGCGAGCAAATTTGCGGTGTTTAAATATTTTCCTTGGGCATGAAAAATGGTGCCCAAATAAAAATGTTAGAGCAGCAGTTCAGATAGGAATCCTATTATATTTGAATATAGATAACATTACAGAGTATACATAATTTATCGTAGTGGGCCACATGCACATTTCTGATTCAACTCTTTAAAATATCCAGTCCATTATATACTTGTTTTTCCTTTCTTTTTAATGTGTAGATTGTTTATGTATTGTTTGTTTATTATTTAAGTTATCTATAATGATTTATGTTCCTACAGGCAACACACGGGCGAGACTCCGTTCAAGTGCACTTTCTGCACGAAGTCATTTTCGCGCAAGGAGCACCTTACGAATCACGTACACCTGCACACAGGGGAGACGCCCCACAAGTGTCCCTTCTGCACGAAGACGTTCTCAAGGAAGGAGCATCTCACCAATCACGTCAGGTCAGCTATTGATTGCGATTTAAATGCACGTAGTAAATTGATATACGTAAGATTGATGTTTCAAAATTTATGTCTACACTTTTATAAAGCTGTTGTTTGTATATTATTAACGTGTCGCGAAATGTAACTCTAACATCCAGATGAAAGCGTAAAGGTAATATAGAAAAACACCCAAAAAAAGTTTGACGACGATTTTCATAAAAAATAAATTTGAATCTCGCTTGTTCATTTTGAACTAAATATACGCCATCTAGTATGGTGTCATCTGGATCGCTTCGCTTCCAATTTCAAATCGAAATACACAAATATAGTATGTATAATTCGTATGAGACATTAAGATTATATATTTAAGTATATATATATTTAAGTAAGGGCCGATTTTTCAATTTCCAGTTTAACAATCATATGGTTAATACATTTATATATCAGATGAATAAAATATTTTTAAGATATTTTGTAAGTTCCGTTTCGCGCTAGTGTATTGGGAAAGTAAAACAAAGATAGAATATCAAGTGAAATCTTTTGCCCAACATATAAGTATAGAAACATACTTAAATTAATGCTTCACTTTAAGTTTATACTCTACAAATAACTGTTAACTACTCATTGTTTGAACCCGCGCTATGAATGGAATAAACCCAATCTGATTGTTAGTCTGCTAATTGAAAAATCGGCCCTCAATAATGTAGTTAGTTGTTCCATTACAGGATACATACAGGCGAGTCTCCTCATCGGTGTGAGTTTTGCCACAAGACATTCACTCGCAAGGAACACCTATTAAATCACTTGAAACAACACACAGGTGATACGCCACACGCGTGTAAGGTGTGCCTGAAACCGTTTACCAGAAAAGAACACCTTAGTACCCATATGAGGTAAGTGAGCTTGCTGTATTGATGTTAAGCAAAGGCATTAAAACCACAGTATTCTAAGTCACTTCAAATGTTTTCTTGTATTCCAATAAGTATTTATGTAATATTTACAATTAATCTAGTGAAACACATATTTATATATACTTGCGAAGGTTTCTAGTATAAATGCCATTTTCTTTTTATTATAAAATATGTTATACCAACTTTATGTGCACGTTTTTGTCTGGGCTATAAAGGCTGCAATGGGTAGTGGCTACTAGTAAACTGAATTCTATTTTGCAATATAGGTTCATAAAATATATACCCGTTTTAAAAGTTTATCATACGCTTTTAAATAAAAAACCTTATCAAAATCAGTAGTTTCAGTTATCAGTATCAGTAGTTTTGACGTATTACTTGTTTTAAGAGACAAACAACAGCTTTATATTAGTATAGAAATTCGACGAATAAAGTAGAATATAACATTATAACAAGTATAATATGAATTTCTTACAGATCACACAGTTGCGGCGAACGACCTTTCAGTTGTGGAGAGTGTGGCAAGTCTTTTCCATTGAAGGGCAACCTTCTCTTCCATGAAAGGTCACACAACAAATCGAGTGGTTCTAGACCTTTCCGATGTGATGTCTGTTCGAAGGATTTCATGTGTAAAGGTAAGTTTTACATGCCATATGCCACCATTTTCTATTTTGTGCTCACAAATCTACTACGCAATGATTTCCCAATAATGAATACCATTGCAATGTAAATTCCATATTGCTCTATAACCACCAGTATGTTTTTAAATAACTGTCGATTATCTTATAAGTAAAAGGTAATAAATATTTAAAGTGAAATACCAGTCATTTACCATCATACGTTTTCGTTCCATAACCAGTTATGCTCACACTTCCATAAGCTTAAGGCAGTGCGAATTAAACTATGCTTATGTCCGCTAAATAAATGTCAAGGTCACTTGAATAAGATGATGGTATAATTATAATAATAATAATATTTAATCAACATACCGGATGATTTTTTT
>DWNY01002052.1:0-11582 GCA_018250635.1 Telegonus apastus | reverse complement strand
GGGTTTTAGTGCGGTAAAAATCCCACATAACCCGGCGTCGCTCCCACGGCGTCGGGTACCTTTTGAAGGTTTCCGCCTCGAAAAAAAAAGAAAGGTTTGCCTATGTAACTTTGATGCCAATAAAATGTTTTCGATGGAAAGATGTTTTGATTTTGATTATCTAATAGGGTCTGCGCTTTTGTAAACCTGCAAGAGTTGTCACTTTGACTCTTTACATTGGTTTTGATGGTATGTAGTGTCTACGAACCCACACTCGGCCAGCATGGCTATTCTGAAAGGCCAGTGGCCAGTTGGGGGCTAATAGGTTACCTAATATACTCATTTAAACATAGACAATGTCTATGTTTAAATAGCCTAACCAACCTAATTTAGTAAGCAATTTTAAAATTTGTTTTCACTTTACTCAAACATGTTGGTACACAAAAGTAAGATGTGATACGGTATTTTAGTCATTTGTATTACTAAATGTATTCTTACGGCGCAAAATGTATCGATTTAAACGAACATAATAATCTCCGTCGATAAGTAGGCATCCGTATTTTCAGAATAACGGAAAACATCACAACAGCCTAGGGAATGTCCGATTACGGATTAGGTGAGTCGGTCGTGCATTTACATAATGCGGGGAGCCTTAAAAAGATCGGGCTTTGTGGTATTAGCATATAAATTGTGCGCGAGGAGACAACGCAATCAATCAAGTGACATCAGATCGGCAATGCTTACTTCTTTAATATTGTCCGTAATGTCCCCAAACTTGATGACACAAGTCGCAGGAATACCTAAATGCAATATGAATTTTAGAATTGTACCTAAAATATCAAGAATCTTTTTATTATTAATATACGGCTCGTAGAACGAATGAATTTCTACAGTACAATGATTATATATCTTATTACTCTTATTAAAGTAATGGCCAATAAATGTAACACATTGTTCTTATATTTGTTCAACATATATTATGTTTGTTCGTGAATAGATACTAATGAAGTACGAAGCCCATAAATTAATTATCCTGCATTTTAAGAGTAATCAGAATAAGTTATGATACAGATTATTATTGTCCTAAAATTTCTTATTTCAACATGGTATCACTAGCGTTCAGCCATCTTTTTCTTATGAGTGCCTATAATAAAAGCTCTCTTATCTGTCAACGCCTCGCTGGTCTTAATAAACAAAATAAATGTGTAGGCTTTGAGGAATATTGTACTTGTATAGGTGTTGTATGTATTACGTTTAATATATTTATTCTGCTATGCCGGGAACTTTATTACTAGCTTGTTAGATAGGTACCTATACCTATCTATTTAGGTACCTTTATTTTGGAGGATGGTATAATAAATGGTTAAGGACATTTATTTAGACTTATTTAGAACTTTACAACATTGCTTTACTGAGAACTAATTCCAAAAAATATAAATAAAAAATATAATATGATTGTAATAATAGGTAAGTTTGATTTAATATTTATTCCTTATTATTTGTTCATTCCACATACTGCTCGTTTAATATTCATGTACAAACTGTATAAAATAGGCAAGTAAAAAAAGGAAAGTCTACGTTATTTTTTGCGTCGGGGGAAATCTTTTAAACTTAACGCACCTTGTAGGAGAAAGACCGGTTTATGTGAGATAAGTACTCACTAAAAATCGGTGGCCTCGCCATGCATGAGGGGAGTAAGGAAGAGTCAGGATGTCAAAACTAACGTATCGCTCATACGCACGCTTCCCTTGCGTGGTGCCCTTAGACAGAGGAGTCAGTTCTACCTGTATGTGTTCTGCAATTGCGGAACTACTCTTGTGGACATGAGGAGCATGCCCACTATGTTTGGTTTGCGGTAGGTAGCGGTGCAAATTTCTTAGGGATACTTTATAAACCTGACCATTGTTTGACGGGAAATTTTCTTTTTTAGTGCTTTTTTTAGGATCAGATTATGTTTGGAGAAACTTGCCCTATGCATTATGGAAGGACAAGTGTATTATCTGTTAAGTATCTGATAGGGTAAGGAAATAGTTCTTAAGTGTAAGTGAGATCTACGTTTTTAGAAAAGTGTTCAACATTTTTAATTTTCAGTACCTAATTGCATAAAATTTTGTGTACAGATCGTACATTAACTTATCGAGAAATTGTTAACAAATCTAGCAAATTAATGATGCGTCATGGTCAATCGTTGCGGCGCCGAATTCAACTACCTAATCACATTCAGGAATTACCAGTTTCATTTACAACAGAATCCAATTGCTAAACTCTCGGATCTCTCGCATTTTCACGCCTTTGTGGAGTTTAGCTGCATTCTACGAATTGGCAGCACCACTTGATGGTTGCCGAATGTGTCCATTCTGGTGAATGATGTGAAGAGACGCTTGAAATGTTGTAAATCAGAGCCAGAGTTTCTGCTTTTAAGTAAAACAGATAGATGTTAATGAAATTTAATTGGTGAAGTTACCTACTTCTTTATTTTTACTAGTAGATCCGCCGCAGTGGTCGAAATTCGGCCATAAAAATGGAAACTAAAAATATAAATTCAAATAAAAAACGTCTAAATAAGTATATGTATTTTTTATCAGTGCATTAGAAAAACTCACATTGTAGGGAAAATGAGGTACAATTGTTGAAGCAGCATTAAAAAAAAGTATTTTTGACATAGACATTTCTAAGAATATCTTACATTGTCAGTAATGTAAACTATGAATGTTTTATTTTGTTTAATATAATATATTCGTAACAGTTATTGTACATAAATATTATCTCCCTCGCTTCATCTTTTCATGGACTTAACGTATGCCTAATCTCACACTACTAACAGTTACTTATTTATCTTTTAAGTATTTAACGATACTCATGGGATTAGTTTAGTAACGTCAATCCCCAAATTTGTACCTCTCTAAAAAATAGTTGTAGTATAGATATATAGGCATCACTAGGCATATCCAGGCGTTGCTTTTTATTCCTTTGGTTTCTTTTTGAAACCTGTATTTTAATTCTAAAAAGCCTGTTTAATTCAGAGACGATATGTAAATGTACAGTCGGCCCACGTAATCCGTATTCAGATGTTTTTAAGATGATTGTGACGTATTCCTTTATCCCCAAAAGTGGGAATTTACTCATCGACAACGATTAATTCGTTTAACGTAAATTTTGTACTGAATGATTCTGAAACAAATTGTTATTCATTTGCAATTGTAATACCGTATAGTATGTTATTTAGTATGCAACAATGTTAATAAAATATTACCTTAAGGTTTATTAGAAATACGTTATTAAGTAACCAAAAAAATTGTATAACTAAGTTGGCAATCTATTGCCAGACTAGGTGATCATGCCTAGGAAGCGGCCGTGCTCCAACAATCTCAGTTCGGAGTTTAAGTTTACGCAAGAATACTTCGTGGTGTAATTCAGAATACATATAGCGCCATCTCTGGGTGAGTTGTGGGAAGTTGCCACAAAAATGAATATGTGCGTACACGTACGATAGGTATTTGCTTAAAAATACCTATCACAATTTTATAAAACTAGCCCTATGTGGGTATAATTTTTTCGAATCGCGGTAGAAATTGGATAGAGTCACGACCTACATTAGAGTTTGAGATTAATTGGAAGAGGAAAATGATAAAAATATAAGTCAGCGAAAAAAGGCTGGTTCTGGCGATGGGAAATATAATTTAAACAATACGAAAAACCAGATTTAACCGCCCTCCAAGGCTTTGATTTTTGTTCCTCTATTAATGGTGCCCTGGGCACGTACCCCGGTTTACTTCTCATTTCCCTAAATCTGGGCCTGACCATACCTACATGATAGATGAAACTTTTTCTGTTATTTTTTGTAAGCAATCACTTTTTAGACGAATATCGACAAATGTTTCAAAGTTTTTTAAACTCATGATTTACAAACTTTGAATTTTATTCCCATTTGAATAATTTTCTTTTGAACAAAGGTATTAAATATTTAAATGTCGTTGGTTGTGAAGCACTTATTGATTTATATATATGGAAGAGAGGTAATATAAAATAGGTGTCGCTAGAAAAATATAACATTAATTATAAAAAAACCTCTTTAATCTAAATCCGAGAAAATTGTATTGTATCTACCTAGGAACTACAAATTTATTTCATTAGCATGTTAAGCGCATACAGTACAGTGCAACTGCTCTGCACTGTCGTAAAAGCGAAGTAAAATCATTATCCAACTATTTTAACAATCTATACAAATGAATAAAATTGGATTGTCTGTTTGAAACTTCAATATAACACGTTTTTGCTAAGTTTATTATAAAACTATACGCGCTACTTATAACAGAAATTCATCTTTTTTCTTTTGTCTGTCGAATTGTTCTCAGTAACCTTGGAAACGATTGGATAGATTATGATAGGTCTCTCACTAGCAGATAGCTGGAGTATAAAGAATTAGGGTTCCGCGGCAAAAAATAAACCCATGATAAACCATGATTCCGTGTACGACGTACAGGCCCAGAGTGACAAGATTTAAATTGAAAATTTGCGATTGGGACTTTTAAATTCTGATATTTCTTTCTTAATAAATTTCAGAATTATGCTGCGGAATTGGATTCAATTAAATAATAACACAAACTATAATCATTATTTACCAGGTAAATCATTATTTACGTATAAATGTATAGGTTTTACTGTAAAAAGTGAAAATCCGAACAGCTCGCAAAACAAACTTTGACTTTAACTGAAAAAAGGCCGCTCTTGCTACGTATCTATGTGAAAATACCAATTCACTATTAATTAATGATACATTTTTTCTGATTGATTTGATTGAATTCTGCAAAATTTTCTTTTTCATTCTGCGGAACTCTCTGTCTGAACTCAAAATTACGACTTAATTCTGTTAAATTAGCAGAATTCTGCTAAATCTGGTCACACTGACAGGCCGCTGTCGCCGGCGCTAATGTTATTACGGTTATAAGCATGTCATGTTACATTTTTAAATGGAGCTGAAACCGCAGGGTTCAACTAGTCAGAAATAAAGACACGTTAGAAAAGTTTTACGCCATTTCCAACTTTACTCCCCCGGGTTACTTCTTTGACAGTTCGCTTTAAGACCTTATAAATAGTGCTCCCAAAGGAAGAAATTTCTGGATTACTGAGTGTTTTTCATGATCGTAAAAGGTCCGCTAGGAGCAGCAGAAAGTGTAACCGGACATTAAAGTTTCTTGTACTACTCATCCTTTAAGGTGAGATGTGGAGTTTAATGAATGTTTCAGTAATAATACATGAATTTATATTTAAAAAGTTTTTAGAAACAACCTTTTAATAACATCATTTTGTTTTGCTTGTTTTCAAAGGAAATCTCTTGATACACATATAATGTGAGTCCGTGAAGAAAACAGTTCCGCCATCTTGGGACAACCGTATTGGATTTAGTATGACGTCATTAAACGAATTGTGCACTGTCATCAAACCAAAGGAATGAGCAAAATTTCAGCCCAATTTACAAAATTTCATGGAGTATCAAATCCGCCACTGAGTGTCAGACTGATACGATGAACACTTCGCACGCTGCCGTACCAAGTAACATGTAGGTACTTGTAAAATAATATCTTATCTCATTGTTATGACATTTACCGGTTTTCTCTCGATGATAAAAATGTGACAAATGGGGAAAGCCAATGACTGTTGTTGTGGACTTAGGAAGATCTTTTAAAGTTTCCTATTTTTATCGAAAACATATCAATAGATAATTCAAAGTGATTAAAGAATACTTTACTAACAACTTTTGATTTTCTTAATATGACATGGAAGTAGATGAAGAGCATGCAACCCACTTCATGGTTAATGGCCACTGCCGTTCACGGTCATATGTAATCAACCTCAGATAAGACTAGCCTAATCTGAGGTTAGTCACAAATGCGTTGCTACAAAGACTCACTTAGAACGCTTCGGATCGGTATGTCTCCTCTACTACAACCTTCATACCAGAACACAGCAGCATTTAACATTGATGTTATTGGGCTGAAATAGGTGTAGCGGTGGTGCAGCTGGCGTGGAACCACCACCACCACCGGCGTGGAAGGGTTGTACCACTTTTAATTTTGGTAGCTACATAGTGAGTGCAAGGTACAATATCTATGGACAATAGTACACATATTTGTCGTTGGAATCAAAATTAACAATTTGATTAATTATTTATTGGAAATTGGAATAATAACAAATTAATAACATGTAATTTTTATGATTATACGATCCGTTGAGGATCAACGTTTTCACGAATATAATATAAACGATTTAATTGTGATACGAATGAAATGAAATTTAATACGAATTTATATAGAAAATAATATATTAACAATGACAAAAGTATATGACGAATGACAATCAAAATGTTTCTTCTATAAAATAAAGATAAAAAAAAGTTTAAACGAATAAGGCGATTAAAGACGCTTTAACGATTTCATATTTACTCATGACATACATAGATTTGTAAAAAATCCTAAATATCAATTTTAAAATTAAAGACAGTAATAATGTCCTGTTCCTCAATAGTTTTCAGTTCATAATAGTATTAGTTGTTTCTGTTCCTGGTATAAATTTTATACCTTTTTAAAATTGACCTACTTAGATATTAAAGGTGCAATTTCATCTGACATATACAACAAATATTAAATCGCACGTCTTTATGCTCGGGCAGAAATAATTATTTTTTTGGTTTTTAAAACTGGCTAAAGAAACAATCTTCAGGGAAATCACTTACTACAGTAGCTACACGTTTCGTTGCGACTGTCGCTACGATGCTAACTATGAAAACTCTGGAAACCAGGTATTCTCTCTCCGTGATGATTTAAGACTTCGATTTAAACAGCCATTTATATTATAGATGTCTTTGATTATATTCTCTAGATCGACCATCTTTCAGTATATAGTCTCTAAATCGAGCGTTACTTAAAAAAGGCGTCACGTCACGTCACGGTTTTATCATGAAAATTAATTTCATGTTTCTTAGAATAACAAAGTATTGTTGAATTAAACCCCTTTTAATTGTTCCATTCGAAAAAAAAGATTTTAATAAAAACTTTTTGTTTATATACTCTAAAGATACAACCTTACGCTTTCAGTGACAAGCTAGAAACGCCCAAGGAAAATAAACATGTGTGTGTGTGACCCACGCACACTAGTATAAGAACGGCGTCGTTTGATTGGTCGAATGTTCCCACTACGCCATTTTGATTGAATAATAAATTAGCCTGTTGTAAATATTAGCGATTTAGAGGCTAACAGTTAGTGACTGTTGTTTTTGGACACGTTTTGGACACTTTCGAGAAACGCTAGATGTAGAGAGTATATAATCAAAGTAAAAACAGTTATTTTTTAAATCTGTAAACTAATATAAAATGTATCCTATTTCTTTATAAAACTTGCAAAGATTTTATTTAACCCGTGCCGCAAGATTTATACAGATAAAAAATATTAGTAAATTGTAAAAAATGTCAGCAGTGAGAATTGTTTTCTGCATAGCTGCGTTCCGCTGGGAAATCACGGGCTTCAGTAATTACACGTTTTGTGTTCGTTTTGTGATGCGATGTGACGATTTCTTTCTACTAATTTCGTCCGCATTTTACACTGTGCGCTGTAAATAATTTTGAGTTTTGTTTTGAACTGAGAACAATGAGGTTTCTTTACTAGGTAAAGATAATTTGAAAATGTCCTGTAAAATTTAATTAATTGTACAGATTGTAGGTGATTAGGTATATTGTATTTATTTATTTAGGGTTTTAGATGGATTACGATTATTTAATGCATACGTAATGCTACAACAGAGTATCTCGGTTAATACTGTAGCTCTAGGTCAGGCAATCATTTTGTTTTTGAGGCATCACAATTTTATGTTCAGAATCGATTAATAAAATCGTTTTTTTTAAAGTGAGAAGCGTATATGACTAACTAAGTAACATTATTAAAATTATTAATGTAGGTATAGATAACATGAAAGTCACTTTTATTCTTAAGTAAATTCTGTAGATGTCAAACAAGCTTAACCAACTTACATGTTACACAAAACTAGGATAGGTTAGGTTAGGTTAGGTATTTAAAAAAAACGTAAAACAGAAAATAAAAATAGAAGTTTAATTATTAATATTAATCAGCTAACAATTTCTTAACATTAATTATTTACCTTATACAAAAGTGGTGAAATTTAACTTTTTTTTTTAAATAAGTATTCGTTAAAAACTTTAAAATATTTTCAGCTTATTTTATTATTAATTGTATCTATATTAATTCATTTTCTTGCTTGCGGATTTAAAGTGGACCTGCGATTCGGAGCAAATATATTGTCTGTATTACATCCATTTTTATTGATACCAAGCTCAATTTGTGGCTGATACTTGAAATTAAGGTTACCTGCAAACGATACAAAATTGAAAAATACGACAAAGATGATTGATTTACATTCATTTTTAGTATAGCATTATTGATAGTTCGATGGAGTTAAAGACTCCTTATTTTTATCCTATTGCAGTCCTATTTAGGCGTAGTTTGCTAGATAATATAATTCTCAGGTTCTAATGTAACTCCTTCATAGTCTTCATTTTCAATGGTATATTCATAGGTAAAGTATAGCATGGGTTATACGAACAACTCAGGAAAGGTGACAAAATTTAGCTCGACCTGGGAGCGACCACCGTCGGGAAATAGATTTTTAACGTAAAGCAGTTCTTGCGTTTCGGAGATGGTGGTGTCATCGGTAGCTTATATTATTTTTATCTCATGGAATTTGCAAACGAGAATACAACCCACCTGATGACATCTGTAATCAACTTGAGATAAGATCACACAGTTTTACCTGAGATCGGCCACAGATGCGTTGCCACCCCTGAGAACTAAGTTGGAACGCCTCGAATAAGTAGGTATGTCCCTCTTACCACACCCTTCACACCAGAACACAGCAGCGCTTAACACTGCTGTTTAAAAGCAAAAATAGGTATGGCGATGATGTCGTCGGAGTCAAACCACAAAGGATTCTATCAAATTAAAAGATATATGTAAGACACAATCATATTTTTCTATACAATATTGTGATAGGTAAGGTCCGCGTCTGTGCTAACCGATATGATAGATATAAATTCGTTCATACATTATTTATGGAAGATAATTTTCGTGTCTGACACGCTACGCGTCTGACACGGTATGAGAGCTTTATTCTTCCAACGAAGACAAAAATCAATAAACCTTGCAACTAATTTCTAGGTACATACATTTTATTTAAATTAATTTAGAGATACATTTACATGTACAAACTCACTCACCTGAATTCATTTTACACGACAGAGACGATACTATCGATGCCATTGTAAAAGTTGGAGGCGGAAGCTCAGGTAGTTGAGAAATATGGTACTCCCGTAGCTTGCGATTTTCATGTTCCCTTATATTTTCAAACGCCGTGGTGTCAGAAGTGGTATTTACGTCAGAGTCTGTGAGATTAGGGTCATAATGGATGCCAATACTTGTCAACGAGTCTTCGAAACCCCTCTCTTGATAATACGAAAGCCTTAGATGTGAGTAGTCATCAATGAAGCCATCATCGGCGGATAAATCCGACGTTGATAAAATTGATGACGCGGTTTTATCTTTCGTGTTACTCATCGTTTTTATTATGAATATTAAATACACTAAATGGTCAAATTTGGCGATATACCAATGAGCAAACAGAATGTAATTACTGTATTAAATGATTTTTACATTTACCCACATTTCATTTCATATTTTGTGTATCTGTAATTATGTTCGCAATTAAGTTGCCATAACAAAATATAAAATTAAATTTAGATGTCAGCAAACACTTGGAATAAGATTGTTATGACTATTGATATGTTATGTAATAATATATTTAGAAATATTTTTTGAGAATCTGACTTATTTAAGTCATGATAGTATCAGCATAAGTATGTACCTACTACCTAAAAAATGCGGATTGCACAATTAAGGGAGGCTCTAGACCTACACTAAGTTTTCACAATACGTATTTTCATCTACACAAATAAATATACTTGAAGTGTCCGTTTGTAATGTCCAATTATAATAATATCTGTCTGTCAGTTTTTTTAGTTGACGTAATCTTCTAAATGGCTGGACCGATTTGACGGGACTTTCTCACCTGAAGATAGCTGAAGCTCTAAGACGTAACTTAGTTAGTTTAATTTTTGAAAAAGCATAAGCGCGGACTTCACCCGCAAGCGACCGCCGTCGCGGGCGTTAATGTCAGTTGCTATTAGGTGCATTCGACCTAGCGTATTAGAGCTGCGTATAAGTTATGTTTAAATAAGGTATACACCTTTTTATTACTTTTTAACTTATTATTTCAGTTCTTTATAAGTTACATAACATAATACATTGTTGGTATCTATGTTATTAAGCGAAAAAATTGAAGAGTAGGTAGACAGTAGTCATTATATTTAACATTGCTGCATTTGGCTATGCTTTTAAAGTTAAGAAACGGTTCATTGAAAAACTTGCGAAATAGTTTTATCAGTACTTTCTTAATTCATGATCTTAAAGTAACCACTCAATACGAAGTAGGCTTATCACTTCCTAATCTTTGGAGCTCTTAGAATTTAGAAACAATCGGACCGATAAAATAAATAATACCTGTTGAGAACATGTCAGAGGATTTTTTGATGTCTTCTCCATTCCTTGATTCAAGATGATAGGTTGATAAGGTATCGTTATTGATAACAATGAGTATAAAAAGGCCAAAAAAGTGACAGCATCCATTGAATTCAACAAGTCCGTTAAACATGAAGGTTGCGGTCGTTTTCTTAGCCGTGCTGGCTCTTGGCTTCTCAGCTCCTCAGCCAAGGAAGCTGTTCCATGAACACTTCGACGACTTCATGAATATCATCTTTGAGGAAGCCGGACATGATATTGATCATCTTTTTGAGCACTACATCGAATTCGAAGAGTTCAGGGTATCCTTGGATTACATGCAGACGACCGACTTCAAGGAGCTTGTATATGAAATGGAATCTTTGCCTGAATTCAAGGCGGTAAGTTGAAATTTTCAAATGGTTTCTGCTTCATAATCTTTTTTTTGTTATGTAACATCAGTGTATGTAGCTATTCTTAAAATGTCTTGAAGAGGCTTAGCTTTACATTAACTGTTTCAATTACATAGTTATTTATGTAATTTACCATTTATCATTTATCAATTTTACTTGTACCCACATTGTTCTCATGTAAGTCTTTTTTGAGAAAATAAATTCTTTGAACGGATTGAAACAATTAATTATTATTTCACTTTTAGTTATGTTTTAATTGTTGTTCTTTCAATGTTTGGAAATGTGAAGATTAGTTTCGCAAAATAATTACATAAATCTTATTCTTGTTTAACAGGTGGTTGACTTCCTAGAAAATGACAACATTGATATTTTGTACTTCATCGACATGTTTAACGAATTAGTTGGTAAGTTCTATATTTTTTATGTAAACATTTAGTAAAAATTAGAGAAATAAAAAAAATATATAATCTTTTTTTGAAATTATCTTATTTATTAGGTATGTTTTATATACTTTTAAAGTTCTATTTTTTATTATGCTTTTAATACTGTGGATCTATTCTAACAAAATCT
>DWNY01002051.1:0-11588 GCA_018250635.1 Telegonus apastus | reverse complement strand
TACAATCTACTGTAGTCCAGTTTATTGTTGATTAAAGCCTAAATGTTTATACTGAGATCTGCGGGTTTACTCATGAAAAATTGTCAATTCAATTACAATCCAATCTGTCAAAAGTGATGTAATTTCGTATTTTTATCTAACTTAGTTTACCTAAGTTCGGGTTGGCTATTAACGACGGTGTTAAAATTCCATGACAATCCTTTATGATTAAATGTTTATATTATAAAGAAATCTAAGTCTTTGGTTATGTAAAAAGTTTGTGATTTCGTTAAGTAATTTTCAATTAGTGCACCTAATAACCACAATATTAAACACCATTGGCGCTAGTGTTGCAATAATCCATTTCAGGTCGATAGGAATTTTGTGAGTAGAGTATAAGATGTATTGAAAAGAAAAACATAAGTTCACTATTATTCTATATTTACACTTCCCTTTAAAAATATTTAGTGTAAAATTATTTCAACATTATTTTTTATTGTTCCTCGCGTTGTCCGCAGTTTTAACAGTAATGCACTTTTTATCCATGAATTTCAAGAGATCCTGAAACAAGTAACATTTGTACATTGAATAAAAAATAAATATTATCAGAGTTTTCAACTTACGTAATTTCTAAGCACATTTTATAATGGAAACAGTTATGTTGGAATGTTATATTACAATAAAAATGTTTAGTTATTATCATTTATAGATATAATTATATATTGTGTACCAATCAGTTTAGATGTTTCACGTTAGAATCTTATATAAGGTTGGCCAAAGGTGCATTGCTACCCCTGACAATACCCTTATTGTTACCACACCCTTCAAACCACAACACAGCAATACTTTAAAAGTAGAATTATTAAGCAATAAAAGGTATGGCGATGGTGCCTCCAAAGTGGAACCACAAAGACTTACCAGTTATAAATATACCGTACCTTAGGATTGTATCTATAGCCTATAGCGACCAACCCCTTGTGAATGTCATCAATATTTATAGGTTCGTATCTCAGGATGGCCTCTCTGAGTCCTCTTCGACAAGACACATAGTTATGGAAAGCTATATGCAATGGCACTCTACAAGAATGCACCTGGAAGGTTAAAATGAACAATTTTATCAATTGAATAATAAACAAAACAATGATACAAAACATGGTATGGGTTTCAATTTCAAACATGCATCTATGGTACTCAACAGTGCGAGAAACACGTATTATGCTTACCCATGTAATGCATATTACCTTACCCATAGAACAAAGAGACAAGTGGAAGTGAACAGTAGCCGAGCAGACCAACCAATAGTATGCGGAACACCAAATACTTGATTACAGTGCTTGTCTGCTACTATCTCAATACAATTTCAACCTTATTGTTGATGTTATTAAGGAATGATTAATTTTTAAGTTAAAAGAATTATGAATCTGTTAGTGAAGATAGAAAAAAAAAATAAGACTTGATACTGTATACTGTAAGATACATTTTGAAATATTTATTTGTGTGTGGATGGATACACACATATATAATTATATATAACTGACAATCAATAAAAAAACAATTTTCTCTTTTTAAAATACGATAATAGAGATCTTTCGCTTTTGGTTGGCTAGAACGGTTCCCGTACTAATTGACTCCTATGCCATTTACATTGTTTCTATGAGCTTACTTTTGCTTTCTCCCTCTTCTGAAAAACCCACTCCTCAGAAGAACATTCAATATCCCTTATATCCGGAAGCTGTTTAGTTTCTTCATACAAATTATTCTCTTTATTAGCATTTTTCAAATATTCAGGCGACAGATTCTTTGTAGGCGATGACTTTGATTTTTTATCCACCCGTTTACATGATTTCGATTCTTGTGATAAAGGTTCTGAATACTCCAAGCTTGGACCAGCCAGTTCTATACAATTTTCTTCTATTTCAGAACGAATTTGCGTAACCAAGGCTCTTCTTGGAAAGGATGTTGGGTTCTTCTTTCTTATCTTCGATGGTGACGAATATGTTTCGGAATCTGATACTATTTCCATTACAGGATGTGTCTGGTTGTAAATATGTGTTAATATTTGTATGGCTGCAATGTAAGGAAGTAAAAATTATCAGTTATTTTATAAGACGTAGATCTAATTTGGTGGTAAGAACCCTTTATGGATCATATTATAGTTGCATTTAATTAAAGGCAGAGATTACTGAATGAGATGGTGGTATTTTTATAATACCTATATCATAATGTACAAACAGAAAAACATGGGCACTGCCGCCCACATAGAACAGATATTACAGAATCATATCCACATACGATTTGGTCATTTGGTTGGCCACAGATACATGGCTATCTCTGATGACAACCTTGAAACGCCTTCAATAGGTACGTATGTCTGCCTTACCTTTACCTTTCAAACCATAATACTTCAGTTAAGGGACCAAACAGGCGTAGCGGTTCTAAAGGGTTCTACCGCCTTTTATTCAGCTTTATTTAAGATCTTTAATTTCTTACCTCTTTTTCGTTTGAGTGGTTTAATCCCATATTTATCTAATTCTTCATTCCTCTCTGGACTTGACATCATTTCGTATTTGGGCATAGGAGTTACTTGATCAGTTCTTATTATATACTCATTATGTTTTGGCGTTTGTGCAAATAATACATTGTCACAACTTTTCGATTTCGAAGGAGTTGACACTGTAATAGAATCAACTTCTGTGGATGATTTTGCATTATTTTTATTTGTAATCGAAATGTCATTATTATATTCTGTCTCTTGAACTAAGCAACTTCGATTTCTACTTTCATTGGATTCTATATTAGAACAACTGCAACTTAGTTTATCTTTTTTTATAGACACACTTTGACGATTTAGAAACTCGTTTATAATAGACATCCCGCCGATATCAAATCTTGTATCATTCAATTGAATTGAATCATTATCTATTTTATGCTGGTTTATAGAATAGTTAAATTCATTATCTGATATCTCAAACACTTCTGAATTCTGACTCAAACTCGATGGAATGTCATCTTTTGAACAATTACCCGTTTCCTTGACTTTATTAGCTTTAAGGTAAACATCATCGTAATCGATAGAAATATTATTTCTTTTACCTAATTCATTACTTTGTCTACAATTGTTATCTTCAGAATCAGAATTTTGAGTCAAATCGATTTCTGCTTTCGAATTATAGGTATCCTCATCATCCTGATTTCCTAAATCATTGGATATTTCAATACTTTTAGGACTGCTATTATTTTCATGAGAGCAATCTGAATGTTGCGTTAAATCGAATTCGCGATTTTCAATTTCAGGTTCATTTTGAGACTTAGACCTATTTTTATAATCCAGTTGTTCATCTTCATCTACATCATACGCTTTTGAAGTTTCTATAATACTTTGTTTTCTGTTAGAAACATTTTCAAGTAGGTTATCAAATTCACGATCGTTGTCACCGTCGAAAATTGATTGCAGTGCCCTTTCAGTGTTTGAATGATTAGAATTTTCATTAAAATCACTGCAATTTCTCCTGTTTTCGCTACTACTATTTTCTACTTCTGCAATGTCTCTATCGTCACAAATTTCCAAAACATTTTCAACTAAATTATTTGAATAATAGTCTTCATCATTCAGTAAAACTGTGTCATCTTGAATGGGTGAATTCATTACTATCCCATTTCTGGGGGCAGATCTCCCATCAATATTGTCATCGGCAGTTTCATTAACAACTTTTATGCCGTCTTCAGAGTTTGAAGATAGTGTTAAATCCATATTTTCAAGATGTTTATTATTTAATGTTATATTATCATTCTCAATATCACTTTTATCAGGGTAATTATAAGGGCTTACAGGAACATGGGTTATAGGATCGTCATATAAACAATCACTATCGTAATCTGATATAAATGCAGGACAATCAGTTTGTATCTTATTAGACTCTATATGTTGATTTAAGTCTATTTCGAGGCTAGGCGCATCATCATAATTGCAGGTTATATCTCTAGAATTATTGTCTCCTGATAAATTTTGAACCATATTTTCTTCTTGCGGACTATGATTAGATATGATATCAACTGGAGACGGTGTACCACTCTTTGATATATATGGTAAATCATCTTTCCATGTTTGAGTTAAGTCAATAGCGTCAGAATTTGTGTTATATCCCAAATGTTCAGGTCCTTCATTATTTCCTGAATTTTTGTGATTATTTTCAGGACTCTCAGGTAAATGAATTACCGCATCACGGTCTGCGATATCGTGTAATCCTTTGGAATTATTGTATTGTCCTGATACTAAATCTATAATGTCAGTTTCTATTGAAACCGATGTCTTTAGATTTCGACCTGCATTGATATTACAATAATCTTCCTCAACCATTATAATAGTATCATCTTCTAAGGACTTATTGAAACTGGTATCTTTCTCTAAGATTGGTAAACTATTGTTTGAGCTTGAAGATTGCGTTAAATCCATATGGTCTGTATCACATTTACGTTTTTGTATCTCAGATTTATTATTTTCTTTATCAGTATCTATAATTTGTATATCATTAAGGATTTTTTGTGAAGCTGCAGTAACACACGCAGTAAGTTCCATGAAGTCATTTGGAGTTATAGTGGTCTTGTTAATTCCTTGGGATAAACATGAGTTTTGTTTGATATTAGTATTATTACAATTTACAATATTGACACATTCAGTGAGATCCATAAAATCATTTTGTTCTCTTACCGTTGTTTGTTCCGTAACTCCCTCTTGCTCAGCTATGTCTTTTGAACTATTAATTATTATGGTAACATCATCATCAAATATGTCAGGCGAATAGCTTCTATTTGTTGGGAGAGTCATCTTTTCTGTATCTTTAAAACTCGCCAAATTTACAAAATCTTTTAAACTATCTTTAGTAGGTGATACTTCAAAATTAATTTCAGTTAATTCCTCTTTAAACAACTCTTCACTAATTAAGTTTTGATTAGTAATGTTATATTGTTTAACAGAAGTAATAATATTTTCAGTTTCAGATCTGATTTCTTCACATTTTATTTCATTTTTAATATATATTTCATAATTTCTCTTTACAATACTTTGAGCTTTTTGTATGCTTCCACTTAATATCTCACATAATTCTTCTTCAGAACATTGTATGCTATTAATATCGATATTTGGCAGGTCGACTTTAGGGCTGGGTGGCCTCCCAGGTATTGTAGACCAGTCTCTTAACAAACTATGTCTTTCATTAAAAGTCTTTGGAATAAGATCAGGGATATAAAAAATTTCATCATTCTTTATACATTCATATGTAACATTTGTTGATAAATTGTATAAAAAAGAATCAGAGTTACTACATTTAAATAGGTTGCTATCATTTATTGAACATATGTTAACATTTCTGATTAATATTTGTGCATATTTATCAGCAATTATTTGCTGCTTTTCATTATCAGACACTAAAAGTAATTTATATTGCTTTCTATATTTCTTTATCTTCTTACCAACATTAGTTTTGATTTCAGGTACTTTAAAACCATACTCCTGTAGAGTTGTCCGAATTTTTCCTTTTCTTTGATTAGATGTTAAATTCTTTGTTTTTGATCCATCATCATTTGTAACTTCTGAATCTTGAAGTGATTTTGACAGAGCAATGGCTAATTGTAATTGTTCTGGATCTACATCAATGCCAGATTGTTTACAAATTATTTCGAAATCTTTGGAATATGACACTAGTTCATTTTTCTTTTTTTTAATCAATGTTCTTATATCTTTTTGGCCTTGTGGTCGCTTTCTTGGCCTCTTTTGGGCTTGATTCGTTTTTGTTTTTAGCTTTTGAGTACTATTCTCCTTGATTTTTTTTGAACTTTCATCCATAACAGGATTATTTGAAAAATATGTGCTTACAACTTCGCATGAGGAGGCCTCTCTAGCAATTAAACAAATGTTTGATTAATTTAACTGTTTATTGAAGTAGGTAAAACAACTAATTCGCTTAGACTAACCTATTACTATAATTATCTGTGTTCATGTTATTTATTTGGTCTGTCGGGCCTTTCAGAATCTTCTATTATTTGTCTTATTTGGTCACCAGTTCTAACTGGAAGCCCACTAGCTATCAATTGCCTTCTTTCTACTTCTTCTATGGGATCTTCATAGAAGTAGTCCAATGCTTTTCTGAACTTTGACGTTACACCTGAAAACCTAAAAAGAGAATATTGTTAACTGTTGTTGGTAAAGCTTTTATTATGTCTATGGTTTATCTGCCTTTTTGGATTAAAAGTAAAATAGAGAGAAGACGTTTTTATTTATTTACAAACAAAATTTATTATTTATCGAACAAGCATGCAGTTCTGGTATTAGGTACCTGGTGGTGATTGCAGACCATACTCGTCTTTAACCAACCCCAGATACAATCACTCTTAGCTGACTTCGGCCACAAAGGCGTTGCTACCCCTGAGGACTAAGTTGGGATGTTTCTGATAAGTAAGTCACCATTACTGCTCTTCTGAGCAGAACTAATCAGCGCTGAACACTGCTGTTATTAGGCAGAAGTTATCTATTGTCTGTCTAATAATATTATAAGGGGAAAAATTACAAGAGAATTTTAAATATTAATCTTGATGAAAACTTATTTTACATAATAATAGTTACCAGCATAAAATTATAAAAATAGATCAGGGTATAAGACTGAAGCACAAATGATAATATTTTACTGTGGTTGATTGATCTATATAGTTCTTGAAAATGATTATTAAAGCATCATATCTAATAAACACAATATAACATAGGTAATCAGCTGAGCTGGTATTAGTAAATACAATTTGCAACCATCGAGCTATTACGCATTATTCATTTAATTTGATGTTCATAACATAACCTTTTGACATGAACTTTAATAAATCATTTTTACACATACTGTCATACATACTCACTGATAGAAAGCGCCGCATATCAACCCGAAACCAATTAAGCCTAGGCCGAGGATGTTTCTTCCTCTGTCGGCTGGTGTTCCTTTTACTTTTCTTGGCTTCCAAGTTGAAGTATCTATACCGATTGCCATTTTGTTTTTGAGTTTGACAGTTTAGACTTTTGACATTTTTTTATTCTGTTCCTGTAGTGATGTGATGGAACGAGTCGAGTGATTAACGAGACTTGAGCCGATCGAGTAACACGGACGTACGGAATATTTTTTTTACAATGGGATAGTTGACATTTTTTTAATAGGTATTTCGTAATAATAATTTCGTAATAAGAGGTTAAAAGGCAAGATTTTAATTAATTTTGATCCATTTTGACCTTATTTTCTCGCCCTTAGATTTGGCTGACGAAAAATACAATTTCGCCTGAGAGACCTTTTTTTTTCGCCGCCAATTCTTCGTTCGACTGATTGAAAATGGAAATGAAATGGAAAATACAGTTAAAAGAGACCTAGAAGCTACTTTTAATGTTGAGTCTAGCGACTTGGCTGTTTTCGAGTTAGCAACACTGGTACAAAAGTCAAAACATTGAAAACTTAAGATGGAAAGGATAGAATTGTAAAAAAACACTATTTATGTATTATACAACCGGTTTTCCTTCACAGAATTGTAAAATTACAATTAAATACCAAGGGTACATTTACGCTCTCACAAAAATGTCGTTATTGCAGAATTTATCGTATCCAGAATACAAAAATGTTTGTGCTATGAGCAAAGATCAGTGTGATGTGATAGCTAAACTCGCAAATTTAACGTAAGTATCTCTTTTATAAAACTAGTAGGTATTAAATTAGTGATACTCTGAGCTGAAAATCCCAAACACGCCTTATTTTGCATTTTTTTTGTGTTATGAATTAGAATTTTTATCAGTTATCACTTGCTAAAGTTGTAAAGTAGAAAATCATAAGCGAGCCTACATGCTCGAGTTCATTAAAGAAGTCCTCAAAGTTGTTTATAGTCCAGAAATTCGCATTTGGTTAACATAATTGACTATGGCCTTAACCACTTTGGGATGACACCCTTGCCCAGGAGCAGGACAGTAATAGGATGACGACGCCTGTGCAGTTGCCTTCATTGGACGTGGTACAACTCGTCATTTGACTTTCAAGGCAATGTCACCAAAATTATATCTCTGTAGTACACAAGCAGTAGAGATATTATAATAGTAGAATAGGAAAAGCAAATGAGGGTAGCTACCTACCTCTCTTTTTCGCACGTGTGCTTAGACAAAGATAATTAAGGTGTCTCTTCTTCCCTCTCTTATTATGTGTTGGTCACTCGCACTCACAGTTCTGTGGCTCCCCAACACTATTATAATAACTCTATGGTACAAGCACATAGAAGCTACTGTATTCTAGTTGAGTGACAGGATATGGTAAAGGAGAGAGACAACACTTATACAAAAAATTCCAACCTAGTCTTAGGGTAGGGAAGCAGCACATCCAGCATATGGTTAGTCTTAACCATCCTAATGGTTGTCATATATTAAAATGTGTTTCTTTTTTTAAATACCTACAATATTATGTTTATTCACAATCTACATCTTATTTTCAAGGTAACACAAAAATTTCTGGTTCGACTCCGGCGGCACCTCCGTCACATCCATTTCCTGACGTGGCTACTTACCATCAAATGGGCGTAATATAAAAATAACTAAAATATAAAAAAAACCTGTATCTCTGCTTTTAATCTTTACAGATTAACTTACGATGAAACAAAAAGCCCGGGAGAACAGTTAATGCAATTACTACATCGAAAAGGCTATTCTGTACCACAATTTAGACAAATATTAAAAAATGCAGCAAACTTCAAAGTAACATACTTCAAACCGCAATCAAAAGTAGCTATTTTGATAGCAAATGATAAATATGAGCACTTGTCCAAACTGATTACACCGTCCATTGACTGTGAGTCACTGGCTGCAAATTTGAAAGAGTTGGGCTTTATTTGCATGATAATACAAAATACTTTCAGTGAAGATTTGAAGAATATTCTGACTCAAGTAATTGCTGTCATTCCTGAAGACTCTTACTGTATGTACTGTTTTGTAAAATAACTTAATTACATGTTAAGTTAATTACATTTCTCTGTAAATAGTCCTTAATATTTTATTAATAAATCAATACAATTCTTGACTGTCACTGCCGATAAAGTTTCTTATCATTGTAATGTAATAGTCGTTTCTAAGATGCGCTTTATTCGTAGGCAAGTATTCATAAAAATATCATTTAAGGCATTCAAAATCATACATCCAGAAATGTGCAGTTATTTAATGCTATTATTTTATTCATTACACTCATAGATTATGAGGTTGGACTGATTATATATGATATGTGGAAATAAATTATACCTAAACATATATAGATACCTCGTTTATGCTACCTGCTAATAATGTTTGTCAGTCTATGAAGTTTGATAGCACAATGATAAGTTTCATAAGAAAGTTTGTAACCATTTTATTATGGCTTTTCAGGTTTCATCTTCTATGCGGGACATGGTTGTGAGCTGTGTAATACCAAGTGTATACTAAGCATAGACTGTCCAACGGAAAACATAGAGATCGATCACTGTGTCACGGAAAACTGGATACTCAGAGAAGTTAGCAAATGCAAGCCTGAACTTTGCGTGCTTATAATGGATATGTGCAGAATGTATTTGGATAGGTTAGATATTTAGATTAAAAAAATCTTGTTGGTTCTACCGTTTTGAAATTGAGAAATTTATTTCTTTACATTTCCATTTTATCCCTCTGTAGTTAATCAATTTTAAATAGTTCTAGACGGCCTCCAAACCTGTTTACTTATGAATATTTACTAACCAATCAAATATTTTTACATATTTCAAACATCAAATTTTGCTGTGACTGATAGGTGGCATGACTTTGATTAGATGTATTTCAGTCTTGTTATTGAGGAAATTAATATTGCAATTTATAAAATACTCGCCACTTCCATCAGACGATGCTAGGCTACAAGTGATCATGTTGGTAAGATTATATAGTGAGAATATTGCCTAAATCAGTCAAATTATTCAGACAGTATATGGACATTAATAGAATTAATACAATCATATTTTTCGATATATGTTGAACTACTTGTTTCAGGAACACAAATCTACCAATATTTGCAGCTGTACCATTCATAGAAGACTACACCATTCATAGCAACTTGCTAATAGGATATTCTGCGGAATCCTCCCGAGCAGCTTATGAAGTTTTGCAAATAGAATGTTCCACCACTTTAGACAATTGCGTAACATATGAGCTAAAACCGGGAGACACAGGGAGAATAGTTCCTGGTTCAAGTCAATATGTTGCAGCACTATGTGCAAGAATGATGGAAAATATTGATGTCAGCACTTTATTGGATAAAGTTCATGCTGGTATGACAATTACTTCCTATCTACCTATTTATATTGTAATTAATTTTTGTTTTTGAGGATAGATGTGGACTGCTGTATTTGAGTTATAACTCTCACTTAAAATATTCCAAGTAAACGACAAATTTAAATTGTAAAGTTTAAGATTTACAGAAACGAGTATTAATTAAGACAATTAAAATTAAGTAGGTATGTATTTTTAATATTTGTATATGTACACTGTCAATAAAGGTATTAATGTATTATTTTGCCTAACATTGTTAAAATAGTCTTTATATATATTTTTACAGATGTTGAAAACTCAATGAAAAAACAGAGACCAATCAAGGTGCAATGTGGTGTTGCCAAGAGATCTTTATATGACTCTGTTAGAGGTATAAAAAGTATCATTTTCAGTGAATAAATAACTTAAATTATGCTCATAAACATATCTTTCTGTGCACTAATATGATTTATTTTATTTTCAGGAAATACACAAGAACTCCTCAGCTATTTAAAAGAAATTACTGAAAAGTATAAAATATGTGTATCCATGTAAAACCCTGTAACTATTGTTATTCTCGTTATTTAGGTGGATTTCATTTTAAATGAAGGAACTATATTTCAAATAGATAACTTGATACATTAAGTATGGTGCAAACAGCTTTTATGGCATAATAATTATGTTTACAGATACGAGTATCTAGAATAAAAATTGTATTCAACATCATAAAGGCTGATAAGTGAAGACATTTACTTAAAAGTCAAATTTTTATGACTTAAATAGAACATAAACAGTTATTGTCTAGAAATTGACCGACAGATAGATACTTGTTTTTTTTTATAAAATTGAATTCCAAACAAGCTTACATTCTACCTGACCAGGTCATTTCCATTTCCATCAGTAATCAACCCCAGTTAGATCACTGAGGACTAAATTGGCACATCTCATATACGTAGATGTATCTCTTGTATCTAGCTTAGGATTTTTAACGCGATTAAGATAAATTAGTATACAAATTGCCAAACAAATCGCATACAAAATAATGTGGACCGAAATTAATCTCCTGCACGCCAATTCCTTGGAAAAAAGCCAACTCTGAAATTTTTTGTACAATGATTAAGGGATAGAATTGTCCAATCCATATTCACTGTTATTTAGTTAAAAACTTTCGGGTTTATGAGCATTTTAAGAATTTGTGTATTACAAAAGTGAATATTTTTATAAAAATATATAATAAATGTGCTATATGTAATAATGTATGATATGTAAGAATGTAATTCAATTTATTTATAACAAATAATTC
>DWNY01002050.1:0-11590 GCA_018250635.1 Telegonus apastus | reverse complement strand
GACTATGCTTTTATGCATTTATCTATGTAATTACTAAAACATAGTAAGGTAAGTATTATATTATATTTTATGTTTCATTGGCGATATGTCCGATCTAATTAGTTGATGTAGTGTTAGCTGAAAATTAAATTCAAGAACACTGGTCGTCATCTGGCTGTGACGTCATCGAACGTTACCTGAGCTACCTATAAAAGGAGAACATTGCTGGTGCTCGCGACTCTTTCAATTGTTGTCTTTCGTGCGAAACGTTTGTCGATCCGATTTGTATAAGATAGTATTTGACTCGTATTTACGTAATCATTTTAACTAGTAGTCCAGTTACAATAGTCGATATTCGACCATAATTAAAACTATATAAATTTTAACTTATAAATCCAAAGAAAAAATTAAAAACATTAATTATAGGGAAAATGAGATTTAACTTGTTAATTTTATAAATTTGTTACACTTATTAGGCATAAATATTATCAATTAAAAATCTTCTCTGCATGAACTCTCACGTATGTCTAATATCAAAGTCCTCTCTGCACGCAGTATTCGAAAAAGGTTCCGTAAATTTTTGCTTCACGTATTAGTATATAAATAACGCGCGTACGTTACTGCCGTCGAAGGCGTTAATATCTGTTATTATCGGGTATATTAGAGCCATGTATTACTTATGTTTGAATATATACGTCTTTTTACTTCTTTAACGCGCGTAGAAACTGTGGGGATCAGTATCATTCATTATAATAAAATTGAAGCGTTGTAACTTAGTCCTAAGGTCCTATGTCCGATTGGATACATATTTATTGTCTGTTAATTATAAAAACCACTTTGGTTTGCTTCAATACTCATTTTGTAAAACAAAAGCCTATTTTGTAAACAAAAAAATGTTATCTCTATTCAATGAAATCTTTATGAATGTTATTTTGTGTTGAAAACGTTAGCAATTTTATTGAAATTTTATGTAAAAATTAAAAACTAAAGCCTTTTCAGTTTTTATACTGAGAAATATCGTCAGTTTTGGTTGAATAATTTAAGTTTTTCTCGTTTTTTTTTTGCTTAATCTTCTAAAAATAAAATATAGCTAGATCGATTTATCGCCCCCGAAATCCCCTGCATACTTAATTTCAACGTTGGGCCGTTCTGAGATTCATATTATATACATACATACAAAAATTGTTCGTTCAAAGGTACCTATTACATAGATTAGATTAGATATAAAAAAATAAAGGTTGTAACCTTAAATATACTGTACTGGTACTAAGATGTAACCAAACTTTAGGTGAGTTAATTTTTTCTACCCACCCAATTCGACACCTAGTTATCACCCAATTCGATCGTAACTTTAACAGGTTACTTTTTCAGGTGATAGAACCCGTGTTTCTACCCCAGCGGCACCGCAGCCATAGCTGTTTCTGCCTAATAACAGCAGGGTTCAAAGTTGCTGTGTTCTGGTCTAAGCTTATGGTGAGAGAGACATGCTCATTCGAGGCGTTTTAACTTCTTCTTAATCGACGATCGTTCGTATCTTTCTTAGATCTCAAATAAGATTCTTATTTTATTTAAGCTTGATTACAGATGTCCATAGGCGACAGTAACTTTTACCATCAGGTGTACTGCATACTCGTTCACGTTACAAAATATAACTGTTATCAGTAACAATAACCATCGTAACAGGGTTAATATTGACACTAGACCAATGCTGTTCTGCATGCTCATTTACTACTTCTATTTTATAAAAATGTCTACTAGACATTAGCAGATTTAGATCTTGTTTATATAGTAAGAAACGAGACAAGTCCTTCCTTTTTATCGTTCAGTCTTTTCCCACTTGTATCACAAATGCTTTATGAAAAGATAAGCTCCGTAAAGATAAATCGTACATACGATACTTTATTCTGTCCGTCGAGGGCCGAAACATGAAACCACCGGTTGTCCGATCAATCGCCCGATACAATCGACACTCGATCGCCACTTGTTTTATTATTTATGAACACGAGTGAAATATATATATTCAGTTACAACAAAATATTTACTGATTGCTGTAAACTCACGGAAAAATCTGATTCGGAGTATCCGAATATCAAATTAATACCTGATTTGATGGTAATGAAAGAAAAAAAATGAGCATAACTTGCGGCTGAACTAGAAATCTAATTTGAATGATGAAATTTGATTCCTCTTATATTTGATTCCTTCTTACATTTGATTTGTATCCTTTATTTCGCACTGCATTTTTTAGTAAGTCTAAATTATCGCAAAAACATTATATTCTTTTTTACATAAAATCGAGTGAAATACTCATAATAATTGACATAGTTTTAATGTCGTTTTAATTTGATATAGATCAATGCAGTAATTTTCGTCCGTTATCAGTCATGGCTATCTCAGTGCCCTCTTAATTATCATTTATGTTATATTCAAAAGTGTCAGGTATCTAACGTCTATACAAAATTTACTTCTAGACCTTTTGAGCATTATCCTTTAATCGGTATAACTAATCATTAGTGCCACTAACTATTAGCAAGCTTTGTTTATGTAAGGCATCGTATCATTCTTTACAAGTTATCGCATCACGGTAGGAGGTGGTCGGGTAGTGCATTTGTCATCGGCCACCGCAATATATCACGAGATACGATCTCACGTCTCTTATTCATATTTCGTGGCCGACCAATGACATCGCGGGGCCGTGGGTGGAATGTCTATGTCACTTTTGTTTTTGTGAGGCCTTTGTTTTAAGAATCTTAAAAATAAATATTATTAACTTTTTGTTTTATTGATTGTGATTTATCTAATTATTAATCTACATGTTTCCGTCTAAGAATGGTGTATTTTTTAAGTCATGTTTGTAACGTAGGTACCTGTATTAATGCAATAAATGACTGATTACTGAAAACCTCTGGAAAATCTATATAAAACTACAGCATACCTATCATCCATATTTTTTGTTTGTTAAAGATATATAATTATTAACAGCATAGGGAGCAGGTACATGTCTCTCTTATAATGTTGTGTAAGGTTACATATATTATTATGTTTTAATTGCGTTATTTCAACATTAAAAACGTAAATCATTTATAAACGGCTAACAAACAGTGACCCGTATTCCTGTTTTAAAAAGGTAATTCGGGAACAGCAACAACATAGAGTTACTTGCCTCTCTTTTTCGCATGTGTGACTAGATAGAGGTTAATGTTCAGTATTTGTTAGATACATGCAGTGACAGGCCTGCCTAGGACTCTCCCATATAGTACCTCTATTTGCAACAAGCGGGAGAGTTTATGTCAGTGTTAAAAACTTGGAAATAAAGGCGTACAATAGAAAAAACATAAGATATTAAATGGAGAAATTGATACCGTTATAGTGTTATGGTAGTATGGAGGATTACGTAAGGAGAACTGTGAATTGAATAAAAATAACTCGATGGATATAGGTTTTATTGGAGTTACACCGAACAATTGTTATGTTATGTAAAGCCAATATTTTGCTATATGTGTGGACATCATAAATAACACATAACGAAGGACAAACGAATATTTCTCATAAAATATTTTGACGTTATTGAAATGGATATTACTTCTATAGCCTCATTGTTATTGAAAACTTTTGCTCGAAAAGTTACAACATTGGCCCTTTGGGGCTAAGAAAAATACGTGCCAATAAATTTGCCCGAATTACTTTACTTTGGGCCATATTGTGCCAATGAGATATGTCATGTGATTATTCTTAGACCACAGAATAGATAACAGAATAAAGTAGGTACTCATAGCTTTTTTGGTATTATGCCTACCTTTGTAGCAGAACAGAATGTGCTTAATACATCAGCTGGTACGTTTTGAAATTTATAAAAGTCTGGCAAGAAATGTTACGATAAATTAAACTAATACCAACCCTAATCCTTCTGTCACATTTTGTTTTGTTTTATGTCCATACTTATATTTGGTAGCAAGATAAAACACCTTTTTAACGGTCCTATACAACTACTAAATCTGCTTATCTATTGTTATCTGGAATAAATCTGAATTCATTTGAGAGGATTTTCACGGAAACGTAGTGACTCTGTTGTGTCATATGATTTGTACCCCACAAATTGTCCCCACAAGTGATCCTGCGAAATTTTGAAAATCTTGTAACCGGAATGCTAGATTTACTTGTAGATAAGCTTTAGAATTTTCTCCCGATATTTAATCTGTGGCCACCGCTGGAGAATTGAGAGGGCATCGACGTGTCTGTGAAACGTGACATGTACAATAACAACGGTAAAGTTTATGCTTCGTGTTTATAATTCCAGGTCACATATACTTATATATTTCATACTAATCTGGACTCACGTTCTGCCACGAAATAATAGATCTCGACATTAGTGCCACCTATGTGGTCTTACTAAGAAAAACTAAATCCATAGTGCGCTAGAGAGCGGTCATTGTCAAGATTTTCATAGAAAAACGTTCATCATGATTCACTATTTCCCGTATTGATTAATGTTTGACACATGATTATATTTCAGAAGACTTCTTACTGATTGGTAATAATTCGTGAATGACACTTTATTTCCATGTACGGTCTATTTATCCTATATGTTTTTGATTGGCACTATTTATTATACCGAAATTATAGTAAGATTGTTTGTAATTCTTTTATTGTATCAATAAAATTATTTTGTATATACACGTGCGTCACATATCGTATTATGTATTATGCTAGAAATCTGCGCTGGAGTATTTTCAACAACTTCCAAAAGTCAAAGTACCCGGATGAATATCATAAATGACAAACATACAGACATATGTACATTACGTTTTATATATAGACGTAGAAGAATATTTATTTTACATGCTTTCTAAAACGTTTAAACGAACGACGGAATAATGAACAAAAATACAGATTTACACATACTTAAATTCAAAAGTTTAATGAGTTATGATTATTATGAAAACACTTGGATTTATTTCCCTAATAAGCTAGGGGAGTCAATAAAAGGTTTATAGCCGTATAAATTAGCGGATTTATAGAAATTAAAATCATTTAGCTCCATTTAACCGTACATCTGTTTAGGTACGAAATGTTAGCTTTAGATTACGATTTGAAAACGAATGTATGATTTATGGAATTCCCTGAGTTTTGATAGGAGATTCATTACAAATTGTGAATTACTGTAATTGTTTGGCGGATATAGTTAGGAGATGTAGTATTTTATAAAATGGAAGTAGCAAACGTAATTAAGTGGCGACTGCCATCCATTACTTATGTAATGAACCCCAGATAAGATTAGTTAGCCAAAAATGCCTAGATTGAAGACTTAGATAGAACGCCTTGAGTAGATATGTTTGTCTTACCACGATCTTCATACCAGAACACAGCAGCGTTTAACACTGCTGTTATAAGGCAGAAATACGTGTGGCGATGCGAAGGGTTCTACTACCCTGAAATTGTAAAGCAGAGCATACTTACATCAAACACCTTATCACACATCGAGCAGGGGTACTTCAAGGGTCGCTTCTGCCCTTCGTGAACGAATCGCTTGTGTTCGTTTAACGACCAATTGTTCACGTATGCCTGTACAATAATTTATCTTAATTAAATAATTAAGCACACAAAAACCCGACTCCTTAAAATGAATTGACTTTGATACCCACACCCCTTTGATACCTATACTGTTATGATAAATAAATATTTCGTCGCATTCCCCACTTTTTTCTCCATGCGCAAGAGTCACTTTTAAAAAATATATAGCCTATGTCACTACGACAACTGAGACGATTCTAACGACACCTCATATTTTAAAATCCGTCGAGCCGTTCGGGCTGTGGGGCGTGCCAAAGAAATGGACATACATACATAAAACGCTCAAAACACATTAGCCTTCTCGTGTCTCAGGTAAAAACAATAAATTTTCAATTTTCGAAACTAGAAATAATTTTCGAGCTCTTTTAGAGAGACAAACCAGGAGAAATTTAAAAATGAATAATAGTTAAGTATCCGTTCAGTATCAGTAAATAAATAAATTTTGAGTTAATTTTACATGTAAGTATATACAATATCTGTAATAAAAAAAAACACATATATTTTTTGTCTGTTTTTTTGATATGTGGTTCTCCAAAAAAGGTCCGAAAAGAGACCTCCTCCAAAGCCGGCGATGGATTGCCGATTCCTCAGGTGTTGCAAATGTCCAGAGGCGATGATGACTGCTTTCAACAAGCAGGCCGTCAGCCTTTGATATATTATATATTTAGTACTAGTGGACCCGGCGAAATAGTCGAAATTTGACCATAATTAAAACTAAGTAAAAACTAAGTTTGATACACCAAAAAAAAAAAAAAATTTTTATATGTATTTTTGTCTGTGCATTAGGAAATTTTCTTAAGTCTTATTTGAAAGCAATAACCCATTTTTGACACAGACATAGTTAACAATTTATGTTTTACATTGTCAGTATTGTTGTCAATGACGTAAATAATGAATATTTTATTTTGTTTAATATAATATATTTGTAACACCTAATAGACATAAATATTATCAATCAATAATCTTCTCTGTATGAACTTTCACGTATGTGTTATAGTCCTCTCTGCAAGCATTATTCGAAAAATGGTACCGAAAATTCTCGCTTCACATATTAATATATAGATTAATCGGTCCCATCACTATGTACATATTCTGTTATTGTTATACTTTAGGATTCAATCTGTAGAGATGTACCAGTAAATCACCAAATAAACTGTCTTACCCTGTCACATTTGTCGCACTGAAATGGTCTTATGTTCAAATGGACCCTATTCATATGTCTGTCACGGTCCCGGCGAATCGCGAACCGCTTCTCACAACTTGTACACGGAAACCTGAAACGATTATATCATCATCACCATCACTTCATCATTATCAATTAAGTTATTATAATTTTACATCAGAATCAAGTCGAATTACCTACGTACGTGAACATAATAGTTCTATCGTAGTGGACTAGATGGCGTTATTGTACAAACAGCACTGACTCACGGGCGAAATTCTAAAACCAAATGGCAGAACAACGTTTGTCTGTTCAGGTAGTCTTTTAATATATCATCAAATTGTATGTCTACCTTGTAACAACAGTGTTAAGCGCTGCTGTGTTTTGGTTCGACGAGTGTGGTGGAGAGCGTTCCATCTTAGTCCTCAAGGTGACAACACGTTTGTGGCCGACCTCAGGTTGGACTGTGATCATATCTGGTATTGATAACCTCCTCATTGATAACCTACCTCAGGTAGGACTGCGATCTTATCTGGGGTTGATTACGGATGTCCATACGACAGTGCCCACTCACCATCAGGTGGGCTACATGCTCGTTTGCTACTTCCATATCACAAAGTAATTATAATAATTAAGTTTAACACTTACGGTAATTCTGAATAATTGTTGTGTCGCGCTGTGATCTTCACGTGCTGTTTGAATGCCGCTTCCGATTTGAAACTTCTGCAAACGAAATGAAAAGTTTGATTCGTATTCATAATTATATTGAGTGATGTCATTAATTCTGTCTTTTTTTTTAATCAGTGACGTAACAAGCGAGCATGCGTCATCAAATGAGCGACCACTTGACCGTAAGTGGCCACTGTCGCCCATATACATCTATAATCAACCCCAGAGGGAATTAGAGTCCTACCAGATTTCGGCCATATATATGTAGCTACGCCTGAGGACTAAGTTTGAATGCCTCGGATAAGTAAGTCTCCCTTACTCTCTTTTATTTTGTACGAGTTGTGCCTACTGTGTGTTACATTTAACCATAATAAATTTCCTTTCTTACCTTATCACCCTTCAGACCAAAACACAGAAATGCGGTAGATTATTGAGACGAACTATTAATTATTGATTATTGATAGCTCATTCTTGAAAATTCATAAATATGAATCTCTCGTTTCATCTGAATTATCAGGATCATTATCAGTTATTCAGAAACTTGTTTGAACTTTTATTGTTCGATCAAAATTATCAGGATCATCGGTGATGTATCATAACTAAACCATCATTATCACCAGTGATTATCCAGATAATTCAGGACAAATAAGAAAATTTCCGAGTTACTGAGAACACTCGTTTCGATAATTTCCAATCCAGCGGTGAACAGTTGCTACCTTAATTTACTCACTTGTCGCACTCAACACAGTAATAATCGCGTTTGTGTGAGTGCTTGATGCTGTGGTTTCGTAGTTGCGATGGTGTTCTGAACGCCATACCGCATTCTTGACACATGTACCGCTTGAGGATATCTCCCGCTGATACTTCATTCGGATGCCTCCTAGATAAATCAAAATAGCATGTTTATCAACAATAAGTATTATTATC
This sequence comes from Telegonus apastus, assembly GCA_018250635.1. Lineage (NCBI taxonomy): Eukaryota > Metazoa > Arthropoda > Insecta > Lepidoptera > Hesperiidae > Telegonus > Telegonus apastus. The sequence continues at coordinate 3,282 of DWNY01002050.1, read as the reverse complement.
ATCGACGTCGTCGGAATTATCAACATCACTATCATTATAATATATTATCATCCTTATATTAAATAACTTCACCAATTAATCAGCATTAATATGAGAAACATCAACATTAAATCTTTATCATCAAGACCGTCTGTCACCTTTATGGGGGTGCAAACGTAGATTATAGATACAAGAAAATATTTTACGTATGATATATAACGAAATAAAGATTGAAATTTTATACCTTATTATACTTTAAACTGTCGAAACATATATGATTATATCATTTACGCTTCGACTGATTTGGAGACTATTTTATCCGACTGAGACAGGAGGTAATAACATTTTTCGAGCATATGTACTCTCTACAGCACAAACAGCTTGACGGAGTTAAATATATGAGATATGGTTTGATTTTTGTTATATATTGAGTAATTTAAAAAGTATGTAGATAGGCTATATAATTATAAACAGTGGCATTATCAGCAATATCTATTTTTATCATCAACGTCTTTGGAATTATCAACATCACTATAATTATTATTATCATCCTCATAATAAACAACATCAAAAATTAATATCAGAAACATCAACAATAAGTCATTATCATCATCAAGTCCATCAATCAGTTACAGTTTTTATAATACATAATTGTTTTCTTTTATATAATACGGTAGTACTAAACGAGCATGCACCCCAATTGATGGTAAGTGGCCACTGCCGCCCATGGACATCTGCAATTAACCCCAGATAGAACTAGTCCCGCCTGAGTTCAGCCACAAATTTAATACCACTTCTCAATGACTACTTACAGAACCATATGCGATTTTAAAACTTCCTTATTCGCGTAGGTTTTTTGACATAGTTGACATTTAGCCCGCACTCGGTTCTGATGGATATAGTTTATGTGTTTCCTCAGTGATACTTGTCGTCTGAAAATGAAACAGATTGATTATATTTCCAAATAACACATAAGTTTACGTAAAGTTTTTATTTCATTGTCGACAAACAATTATTTTTTATGTATCTTCTAAAAATCATATAAATTCATTTGTGAATTTATGTGATTAAAGATTTATGTTGGTACGTTACGAAATTTCTATTTTAGTTATAAATTATTGCACGTAACAATAAACTTTAGGGTTTTATTACCCGAATATTGTTTTCGAGTGTATGTATGTACGTATGTACGTATGTACGTATGTACGTATGAACGTATGTACGTATGTACGTATGTACGTATGTACGTATGAACGTATGTACGTATGTACGTATGTACGTATGTATGTATGTATGTACGTATGTATGTATGTCAATTTCTTTCGCACGCTCCACAACGCAAACGGCTTGTCGGATTTTAAAATATGAGGTTGCGTTAGACTCGTCTCAGTTGTCATAGTGACATAGGCTATACAACTTTTGAATATGGCGCCTGCGAACGACGAAAGAAGCATTTTAAGCAGTCGAATATTTTTTTTAAGATAATTCTCTAGTTTTATAATATGGAAGAAGCAACCGATCATATTATAGTCCATCTGATGATAAGTAGCCACCTATAAACATTTGTAATCGACCCAAACTAATATGAAAGTCGTACCTAAGGCAGGTTACAGATGCGTTCCCACACCTGAGGATTAAGTTGGAACGCCTCTACTTACTTGAAAGTCTTTGAACAGTGTGGACAGTCGTACGAATGCAACTTCAGGTGATGAGCGTTGTAATGGTCCCTTATGGTCAACCGGTTTATCCGAGTCAATCCACATTCCATACATTTGTATCGTCTGTGAACAGAGAATGTATAGGATGAATTAGTGTTGTTCAATATTTAAGAATAAAAATATCGATATTTCAATATCAATAATACTTACATGTATATATGGAAGTATAGATATTAAACAAGAGAACGATATTATTATCAATCTATTAAATTAATATGAAATGTATTATTTCACCATTATCAATAATCTGTAATTTGAATTTTTTAAATGTGTGTGTGTGTGTAGGCCAAATCCGAATATTAAAAAACGCTGAATAGAAGCCCGATAAAAACTAAAACAGCATTATCAGATTTTTTAAATTCAGTATACCTAGACGGGAATCGAACGAGTTCATTTTGAAAAAAAAAAAACACCCTATACTAATGCGCCATCTGATAGTGTTACTTATAAGGATTAAATTTTGGAATCCAAATAAAGCAGTGTTATAAATAAAGCACTGCTGTGTTTTCGTTTGAAGTGTTTGTAATCCTTTCCTCATTAAATTCTTACTCATGTAAAAAATCAACCATTTAACTATGTATACAACTTACATTTCATGGTTTTTCTTGTGTCGTAACAATTTCTCCTTGGAATTCATTCTCTGTTTGCATATATCGCATTCGTAATCGCCCATTGACTGGAAAATACAATAGAGTACTTCAAAAATCACACGACTTGTAGAATAAACTACAAAAACATACAAAGAGCGTCCAAAACATTCAAACAAACACCAATATAGGCGGAAAAGTGTTACGATGACATAATTTTGAAGGTGATACAACCCATTGTGGTTTGACTCTCACTGTCTCACCTATTTCTGTCTAATAACAGCAGTGTTTAGCGCTGCTGTGTTCTGTTTTGAATGGTGTGTTAAGAGACATACCCGTCCGAGGCGTTCCAACTTAGTCCTCAGGGGTAGCGACGCATTTTTGGTCAAACTCAGTCAAGAATAATGTTATCTGGGGATGATAACAGAAGTCCTTGGCGACAGTGGCCACTTACCATCAGGTGGTCTGCGTGCTCGTTTATAATTATCATATTATAAAAAATAGGACAATTTACTATCTTACCAAATTATTATCATAAATAAATATCAATAATAATATCAAAATAACAACTTTTTACTAAATTCATATGAAAGTACACACGTTACTTATATGTCTGTCTGTCTGTTTGGCCGAAGTAATCTTTTAAGCGGCTGGACCGATTTTAACGGGACTTTCACTTGAAGATAGCTGAGGGTCTAAGGCGTAACTAAGGTTACTTTAATTTATGACTTTTTTCAAAATAGCGCGCGCTCCACGCGCATGCGGCCGCCATCGCGGACGTTAATGTAAGTTGCTATTAAGCAGATATTAATGTACTTATGCCTTTTTACTGCTTTAACGAGGGTGAAACCGAGGGCATCAGCTAGTCATAAATAAATTATAATTTTTGAGTGTATATATATATGTGAGAGATTTTAAATTTACACGGATATACGACCTCATTTATTATAATAAAATATCTACATCGTCATGACAGATGTCAATGACAGATCAGTCAG
>DWNY01002049.1:0-11591 GCA_018250635.1 Telegonus apastus | reverse complement strand
AGTCCTCGTTGCACGCAGTATTCGAAAAATGGTTACGTAAATTTTCGCTTCACGTATTTTAATATAGATTAAAATTACATATTTATTCTATATTCTGATCGCTGCAAAAACGATCGTGCAATCCAAACAGCGGAGTGTCGCCATTTTCAATGAAATAATTTATAGTTACGATACCTTTGTACCAGGTGATGGAGAAATGGCACATACCATTTCTCCATCAGCTGGTTTTGCAAGATTGCAAACAAGCACAGTCAACAGATTTGTCGAGGGTACCTAATTAGGGAACTTTGCGCCAAAATACCGTTTTCGTCGCAAAGACAAAATTCCTCCCCTTAAAGACTTAACGTACTTTGCAGTAAGGTGATTATGAAATTCTACAATTTTATTTTGCTCGTTTGATAACGTTGACAAAGTTAAGAACCTTTTTTGTAAATTTACTTTGTTAAATTGAGGTGGCAGAACCATTTATATAAACTAAACAATTATCTCAAAACAAAAAACTCGACTGCTTAAAATTAATTGAATTTGATAGACTCATTTGATACCCATATTGTTTCGATAAAAAAAAATCGTCTCGTCCCCCCCCTTTTTCCTCCGTTTGCAGGCACCATATATAAAAATATACAGTCTATGTCACTACGATAACTATGATAACTGTAACGACATCTCATATGTTAAAATCCGTCAAGCCGTTAGGTCTGTGGGGCGTCTCAAAGAAACAGATATACATAGATAGGCTCGAAAAACATTGCCCTCTTTCTGAAGCAGTCAGGTAAAAGGGAGTCTCTGTCAAAGCTTGACTGCGATAGCACAATCGCCATTTTTATTTCCACCTTATCAGCTTATCTCCAATAAAATCCGCTGGATTGATAAAAACAATCGCAAGAAAAACCAGTACAAATAACGTATTACTTCGTAAAGCTGGCCTTATTTGACGTGGGTTGACGGTCCGTAACGGATAGGGCTGGACTGATTGATGTATGCTCTAATTGGACCTACTTTATTCTCTTATGTTTAATGTAGATAAATTAGATGCTTAGTGTTTGCTTTGTAAACGAAAATGGAACTTTTTTTTACCGACTTCCCAAAGAAATGAGGTTATCTATTCGTCACGTGTATATAAATATTTATATATATATAATATTATTTAACAATTTAAGCCTTACGATAAGGCAGACGGGTTACCTGATGGAAAGTAGTCACAGTCGATTGGATTCTGACTTCCACGTGTATTCGATACGTGTTTGCACGGAAAGTCTTCAAGGCATTTCCGGTGCAATCATCTGCTTCGCAATGTTACTTCAAAAACATAACATCAAAAGAGGATTAATTTGTAGATAAATCGTATCAATCGTAGATACACATACATAAATACACTGCTTATCCCTTTTTTTATTTGGAAGTAGCAACACGAGTAAATTGAGAATACAGTATGTTCTTAACTGATCACTATCCCCCTTGGAAATCCCACCAACTCCAGATTTGATAATAGTTACTTGAGGTTGGCTCCATATACGTTGCTATTCCTGAGGACTAAGTGGGAACGCCTCGGATAAGTGTGTCTACACCCAGGCCAGAACATAGGTGTTATTCAGCATAAGTGTATCAGTGCCATGTCCGGACTCGAATCAAAAAGGGTTCTACCACCTTAAAATATTGTAATAAAATATATGTTTAAAGAAAATGTGACTTATAAATATATATAGGTGGTAGTAGATGGTAGAACCTTTTGTGGTGTGTCTTATAACAGCAGTGTTATGGACTGCAAAAGTGACATCATTAAATATATGTATAGACTTATCTCAATACTGTGTAGCTTGCAGTTGTAGTAGCTGTTTATGTTATATTTCATTTAAATTGGTACGTCTTTCCTTTTCATATGTAGATTTTACGTATAAGTACACAGTTACTTAGTACATTTGATTATGTAAATACATAATAGACACACAATTATTGAACATACTGTTGTACCTGAAAATATCTTGTATAAACGTAGCTCGTAGCACTTTCGTAGGTGAGAACTACGACAAGGCCTACGATTCTTTTACTTAGACATTTTTAAGATCAAGTCTACGACGTTTTAAGCTATGTAGTTTTGCTTGTAGCATTGTAGGCGTATATATCGTAGAAGCACGTGTACGTAGACGTATTTTTAGTATAAATGTCTACTTTCGTGGTAAACGGTCACCATCCCGGTCAGAAGATTCCAGATTTCAAAATTAGAATCCCACCTAAGGTCGACCACAAATGTGTTTCTACTCCTGAAGAATAAGTTGGAACGCCTCAGAAAAGTATGTCTCTGTTACCATACTCTTCAAATTCGAATACATCAGCGCTTAGCACTGCTATATTTAGGTAGTAATAGGTGTGGTGGTAGTGCCTCCGAAATCGAACCACAAATGGTTCTAGCCACCTTAAAAATAATTTTATTTCTATAAGTAATTCTCTGTGTATATTTAAACTATACGAATAGTTGCGGAGTAAATACTTAACACCCATATGAGATGCTGAATAGTATACAGTCTGTGTGCTCGTTTGCTACTGCCATAACATAAAAAGATAAAAAAAACAAGCGTGCAGTGCATCTGATATTAAGTAATGGTATTAAGAATTGATAAGAATTGATAATCAATATAATCAAACCGGCGGTTATTTCTGATACTTTGCGCTTGAGACTATTATGCGGCAAAGATAGATATGACAGTGGTTCTCCTCAGATTTAACGCATCTTCGTACATCCAGTTTTATTCGTGTATAATGTCAAAACACGCTTATCTACCCAGTGCAGGCTTTTTCCTTCTTACACTTTATAAGCTGTTATCATAATAGGGTGTAAAATATCCACTCCACTTACCGTAAGTAATAATGTTTGTATTCTTTGTTTCAGGTAAGCATGCAAGCTGCTTTAAACGGTGTACTTCGTAAGGTAAACAAGGTTATACAGAAAACAATTACGCACTACCATTTTACAATTTTGTTATAAGTCTACTACTAACTGTTTCTGTATGCTGTCGATTTTCTATCGCTAATATTATTATAGGCTTAAACTTCTCCATGTTTAAGGCTTATATAGTTTACAGGTCTACATTAGCAGAGTCATATTTGTGTAGTATTTATAGTACAAATATTGTCTTATTTGTACTAAAATATTGTAAAACAAACATTTACGCATTACCGCTATATTTCTATAAATTTAGCCGACTTTACTTATTTTTCAATTAAATTGATTTGTACTGTAAATCTTCTTTAAATTTAATTGTCGCATAAAAAATAAACTAATTAAAATGTAAAACATATTTTCCATTAAAGTAAGGTGTAAGTATTTTTTTATGAAATTAACAAATAATTTATTTATTGATGTAATTATACGCTTTATTATCGTAGGTCATTTTTAAACGACTTCCCAAAATGTTAAGGTTTACAATTCATTCGAATATTTTTAGTAAACTGACTATGTAATTCTATATAATCAAGTTATCGCTTGTATTTTGTGTCTATCATACCTTCGAAGCACAGCTTCGTTCAAACAGCGTCCTCAGAATATTGATTCCGCTTGGAGCAATCGATCCTACTATTTGCGCAGCCGACTTTATAGCGCAATTAAACGCCCTACAATTGTTTTTCGGTCCACAACATCTGCCGGCGACCGTAAAACACAAGTACACCCTGATTGTTCAATAAACGTCGGAAATTTCGTTTTTATCGGCCGCGGTCCCGAATCAATCATTTTCTTCGGCTGTTCCAGTCCATAATTTTATAGGGACTGCAATTCGGGATACAATAATAGGTATTACACTCAATTATACAATAACTCAATCAGAATTAAAATGGGTTTAAACGAAGCCTTTAGATAACAATATTTTACAATTTAATACTTTTGTTTATTTTTCATCGTGCTACATATTTCAGATATAGAGTAGACGTTTTAAGTGAACGCATGTGCCAGAGCATTAATACTTTTACCTACTATTGATATACAGTATGCATACGGAAGGTATATATATATATATTGGTACCTTTTTTACTAAAACAGATAGAGATACCTAAAACAAATAGAATATTTTTTTGAAACATACTTTAAAATGGCTTTTTATTTCACTTAAAAATATTGAGATTTAAACATTTGTGAAATCACAAACATTATAACAAAATTATTGATATAACAATTATTGCGTAATATTAGTAGATATGACGTTGTAAGTATTTCACATTAATTTACTCGCATAGAAATCACGCTTTCCTCAGCATAGATATGCAAACTCGAACCTTTGTTCCGAGCTTATGAAGCAACTTATTTAGCAGATAACGAACCCTCAATACATAATCAAAAACAAAAACTCCACTCGAAAACCGCTGATTGATCGAACCGAACCCTACACGTACAATACGCCTGAGGCGCGCAGTTTGGGATCAAATATCAATCTGCGATGCTTCCTTCTACATTATAATATACTCGGGGTGAAGGATACCTAGCTTATTGCATTTTTTTTATGTTTTGGAAATAGCAAACGAGCATTAAGCCCACCTGACGGTAAGTGACCACTGCCACCCATGGACATCTGTAATCAACCCCAGATAAGATTATAGTCCTGCCTGAAGTCGCCCACAGATGCGTTGCTACTACTAAGGACTAAGTTGGAACGCCTCGGTTAACTATGTCTCCCTTGTCACATCCTTTACACCAGAACACAACAGCGCTTAACACTGCTGTTTTTTTGATAGAAATAGGTGTAGCGGTGGTACTACCGGAGTCGAACCACAAAGGGTTCTATCACCATTACATCTTATATGTAGTTTGAAGATACTTGTTGTTTTCGATCAGTTTCATGAGTTTAGGACCTTCTTTTAATACTAATTAATATTGTATTAAATGTTGCACGTTCTAAATTAATTACTAGTTTAATGTTAGAAGCAATGTATTGTCATCACTAATAAATTATATTTAAATCATTCCGACAAACGTAGTAACGGGAACACGAAGCGTTCCGCCCGCGGCACAGAACTCGCACCGAGGTTGAGATCAAATATCAATCTGTCACGCTTCCTTCAGCATGTATTCAAGAGAGCGAAAATAAGTTTTATCTATATATATATATTAATGCTTGAAGCGAAAATTTGCGGTACCATTTTCTGAATATTGCGTGGAAAAAGGAGTATTGTTTTAGTCATACGTGAAAGTTCATGCAGAGAGCTTTTTAATGGATAGTATTTATGTAGATTTGTGTTACAAAATATGTATTAAATTTAGGAAAATAAAACAATAAATTGACAATTTTAAAAGATATCGTCAACTATGTCAGATGTGTATGTCAAATGCTTTATTTCTTTTAAATGCTCAATTAAAAGATAAACCTCATTTTCCCTATAATTAGTGTTTTTAGTAAGTTTAGTTTCTGTATGGTTTTAATTATGGTCGAATATCGACCATTGTAGCTGGTCGACTAGTAGAAATAAATATAGGCATTATCAATAACTAAATTTATTATTTTGATTTATTTTCTAAATCTATCCTACCTAGGGTTAATTACAGACGTCCATGGATAGCAGTGGTCACTTACCATCACGTGAGTTGCATAGTTATTTGTGTTTGCCAATCAAACATTTATTGCTATATACAATACAAATTACCCAAAATAACAGTAATAACATCTAATAATACACTTATAAAATATTGAAGTTCTTATACTCTTTAATATATTGGATAATTTGTTCCGGGTAAAGGAATATTTACTTGTTTATACAATACAAAACATCCAAAATATTAAAGTATATTTTATCAAGCGATTCCCGGTTCGCGTTATCTAGTTCCTGGTTCAATGGCAATTTGCATCGATGATGCTTCAATATTTTACGTGGATGGGAATATAGAGCAACCAGGTGGATATCGGAAACAGGGTATCAGTAGAGAATGCAATCATAATTTCCTAGATAGAAATTCTTTCTTAGTCAAAATTAATTGGCTCTTAATACAAAAAAGACTATAAATGAAAGTCTCGTTTAACTGTTTAAAGATGCATCCCCGGAAATAATTTAGATACATTTTATCATCCCTAATAGTTAATTTTACCTGTAGTTCGACATTTTGAAATAGAATTAACTCAGTTTAAAAAAAAATGTTTTTTTTGGCTTTTCACAATGAAGGCTTTAAATAATTGTATTGTTTTTAAGAATTTGGTTATCAATTTTTTTTGTTGGTACCGCACAATTATTATAAGTGTCAGATAACTGTGCTACAATAAGAAGATTGGCCCTGTGGTTGAAATTTGACCATAGCCATACATTTTATTGATAACTCATAAAGTTTCACAATAGTTCCAAAACAAACAAACAAGAAAATCAATTGATAGACGAGAAAAAATTCTTAACTTCTGTCTGAACCCTATTTACATACTAAGTCGCATTACTATACAAATCACATTATCACATGAAAACTCAAAGTTATGTATAAAACAAGTCCTCGATCCATGTCTGTCCAGATGTCGACCTCAAAGTTTACGAGCGATGATTGATACACTGCCCAGTCCATTCATCATTCGATTGGTAGAGATTTTTCATGTTACGGACCCGACGAGGATTGTTTGAATAAATCTTTAAAACGCGCGTGATTTATGCATTGTACAACATTTTTATAGTTTATTTTCATCTCCATTGATCTACCAAGTTATCTTCCTGTTTATTACATTTCTTCCTAATAACAAATTGTTGTCAACCAAAATTTGGTTAGACATTGGTTAAGCGCTTTTATTTTGGTTTGGTTTGGTTAGGGTGTGGTAAGAATGGTATTATATTTGAAGCGTTACAACTTCGTTCTCAGGAATAACAACGCTATTGTGGCCAACCTTATCAGTTGAAATCGGATGTCCATAAGCGGCAGTGGCCTCTTACACATGTTGTTAGCATGCTCATTTCTTACGTCATGATTATAAAAAATCTTCGAGTGCACAGGGGATAAATGAGTTACCACTAGTGACTATAGTTCATATACGCTTCCATGTAAAGGCCTGGTTAAGCCCTTGGTCTCGGTTGCTATTATTGGTTAGCTAGATTTAAAAAAGTTAGTATAGATTTATGATTGTAACCTGTACGACCATCAAAGTAAAGAATACTACACTACAGGGACTGTAGACTTCCCCAGTTGTGGGGATAGACCAATGTTGTTACCTGCTATTGTCCTAAGAAATAGGTTACGGCCAAATAAATTCGAACGCTGAAAATAAAATCTATTCCTTGGAAAGCGAAAGTAAGATTGATAGGGAAAGTTGAGTAAAGTTAGCGAATTCAAACCACACATCTTCCCTTTTAGGCACGTTTCATTGCTAGCTGGTGATAAGTAACTTTAATTATTTTAATAAAAATTGTTAACTCATTACACACAGAAATGTATTATAGTTGTTATACACTCTATCTCTGTTTTGATGTAGGGTTAGATTGTAGACATTCTTTTAAATTTGCACGACTCTTTCAACACTCATTGTAAAATTGAATACTAATTTTATCTTAAGAATGTTAAAAGTGTGACGAAAAAAATTACATATAGCGCAATATTATTTAGGCCGATATTTCCCTACCGTATCTATATTTTAACTAGCCTTTCTCCGCAGTTTCACCTGCGTTACAGAAGTAATAATAAAGACATACATATTAAAATAATACACAGCTCTAATGTGATAGCTGACTCTAATGCATCTAACATCAACTGACACAATCGCCCGCGTCAGCGGTTGCGCGCTGATACTGTTTCAAAAATAAGTGTATGTTACGCCTTAGACCTTCAGCTATCTTCCAGTAAAAGTCCCGACGAAATCGGTCCAGCCGTTTAGAATATTACCTCATCCAAACAGATAGACAGACAGTTTTTTTATAATAGTGTTTATATACGTATCGTGTGCATTTAGTAAAACGTTGCTATTTTGGCATCACAAACAGACACTTCAATTTTATTTATTTGTACAGAGTCTTGGAGTCAGAGATCTTTGAGGAACAAGTAGCTTATACATTTTGGAATTGAAAATGTGTATTTATTTCTTCTATTTTCAAATAACAAAATGCTATAGGGTTGTCTGGATATATAAGAATATGCTTTAAAGTAAATTGTACCCTTGTAAGATCTCAATTTAAATAATATATCCGCGTATTTTTTACATGTGTAATTTACATGTGTAGCTAGTATATGATATAGTCATTCATTCTGCCTTTTGTTATAAAAAAATACTTTCGAAAGGTACGGAGAAAACCTTTATAAAACACCCATACTCGAAACATTTTCTTAACAATAACAAATTATACATAACAAAAGAAAGAAAAGCTCCTACGGGCTTAAATACCCAAAAAAGCGTATTTATTCGAATGGGAAGCCACTTGAAGCCAAAGCTCCTAAACAAAAACACAATAAGCTGAAATAATTGAGATTGGAAGGCATTATGTTTGGATAAATACCATTATTTGGTCATCTTTACCACTCAATGCGTAATCCAATTTGTTCTGGGATAAAATATATATTATTACTAACATCCATAGCTTAGTCGTATAAGGAAGTCGTGTAGAAGTATCGAGTCCTCATCCAGCAGTTGTTTAAGAAAAATATGTAACGAGCAATCTATAAGTTCCTGTTTACAATGAAGTAGATACCGATCTCTATCCCCGGTTAGGCAGATCTATATTTAGAATAATATCTATATTTAGAAAAGTACTTCCTGATTCTTTGTTAGTCTGATCGTTCTTTATTGAACATAATATTTTCATTCATGACACAAATAATCGTATTATGTAGTAATGAATGAGCATACTTAACACTCAATATATTATATGACATAAACATCAAAATAAAAAATCTTTTATTCTAAATCAAGAATGTTAATAAAATCTACCATCACTTCGCAAGATGATCGCTATGGGGAAGAGACGGGGAAATAAACTCTACACATGTCTTAAAAAAGATCTCTCTAAAATATTAAGCAGTATATTCAATTTTATCATGTAGATCTAAGAAACTGATTATATTTGTTTTGAACGGTTTACTAGTATTATGTACATATCATATTATCATGTACATGGCACGCAAAACAAGCTCTTACCGCAAGATAAAAAACGCGTTATCATTATGTATGTACAGTATGTAAATATTTATATATGCTGCATGCATGCGGCCAACCTGATGGTAAGTGGCCACTGCCGCTCGTAGACATCTGTACAACCCAATCCTACCTGAAGTCGGCCAGAGATTGCTACCCCTGAGGATTAAGTTGGAACGCCTCGAATAAGTATGACGCCCGTACAACAGCCTTCAAACCAGAACACAGCAGCGCTTAACACTGCTGTTATAAATCAGAAATAGGTGTGGCGGTGATGCTGGCCGAGGCGAACCACAAAAGATACTCCCACCTTGTATTAGAAATTTAAAATTAAAGTCTACGTTATAGAAATGACGACCAAAATACAAGAGTGAAAATTGTATTTGGTTTTATAAATCCCATTACTGGGCATCCTTTATGAAACCTCTCAATAGGTTGTCCAATTCTATTTAGGCTAACGTGAAGCACGTAAGGCAGACCGCACACGTGTTACTGTACACATACTAAACGTGTATTATATTTTGAAATATCGTCGAATAAATTATTGTTGTTTGCTAAATAATTAACGAAAATTTGTTAAGAAAGGTACAATTTAGGTTATATTGATGAACCATTGTTTTTGTGAATACTAGAATATTATGTAGTAATAAATTAAAAATACGGTACTATCAAAATATCACTTTTTTATCTCATAATCTCACTAAGATGTAAATATCAAGATAAAAATTTCCATAAAACGTAAATAAAATAAAATAGGAATGAAATCATATTTAACAGCACCTTAATTACGAATGAAATCTACTTAAAATCGGCCAAAGATGTATAGTCATTCTGAGGACTACGTTGAATGCTACGAGAAATTATTATTACACCCTTCACACAAGAACATAGCAATGTTTGATGCTTTACAAGGCAAAAATACCTACTATTTACAAGTGATATCTTCACTTCGCCTAAAATACTTTATGGAACGTGTGGTACATTTAATTATTATTCGCATACTAAACTCGCCTATTGGCATGCTTCAAGGATTTGACCCGCTACCCACAAACTTTGCCCAATTACAGGGAAAGTATCTTACCCGAGCATAATTCGGATGCAAATGTGTGCTATCGTCCTAACTCGGACAGGACGTAGTGGTTCGACCTTTTCACGCACGGCTTGAGCGCCAACAAGCTGGGATAGTGGAGTATAGCGGGGTATAGCGGGGGATAGCGGGGGATAGCGGGAGGATGCAGGGGGATTAAATATAGGCGTGAATTCAGGTGCCCACCGGCGATACGAGATTGCTGAAGGGTTTGGAATTTGCTTATCCGTACAGTAAGCTTGTTTGGAATATTTCGAATTTGGTAATATTTTGAGGTACTTGAGATCTATTTATGAATTTAATATAGGAATTTTGAATGAACGAATCTTATCTTACATTTGATTTGTATGAAATTTGACACATATTTAGTTTATGACCCAAGTAAGAGTATAGGCGGCAGGCCACCATACCGGTCGGAAACGCAGTGGATTTCAGGTTATGGATTTAATCATGAATATAGATTTCTGTTCTGGGGCAGGTAGTTTGTGGGTTTCCATGGCACCCACGACACAGGAGAAAATCCAACTGTGGGGCTATGAGTATAGAAAGCGTTATTAACGGCGTTGATAAACTTGACGCAAACAAGCGTAGCCGCGCGAAAATTATAGTATATCATAATAAAATTACCATCAATAATTATTATGAGACATATACCCAGAGCTAATTAAAAACATGCCTAACATCTATTACTTTCTACGTGATACTGATATTATGTAATATTAATAAATAAGTTACAATTAAATTCATGACAGATACATAAAACACAACGAGAATCCTTTGTGATCATATTCCGTTATATTTCTCTTATGAAGACATAAGCCCGGGAACAGAACAAAGACTTGCAGCCGAACCACATTCTAAATCTAAACCTTAGTTCAAAATTAGGCCCAAAGCCAGTTGTCAAAGGCCCAGTTAATGACATGTCGCCGAACGTGAAACCTTAGAACATTGTATTCTGCCGCTGCCGTAAATTGACGGGGATCGGCTTTTGTGGTGAATTTAGGCTTTAATTATTCCGTCACCGTTATTTTGGCGACACAAAGGTATTCTTTGAAGCAGGCAGTCTGACAGTGTGTATTTCGCTCTCACTCGGGATATGGAGCTTGAATCCCAGTCACCTGGTTATTCGATGTCCATATTAGAAAATAATAACACGCATTTTAACACGTACTCGTGGCATCGTTATTAAGGTTTTTTTTTTGTGTATAAGGTACCGTAAGGTAGTTTATATTAATTACAATCTAGCCTAATACAAGACTAATGAGTAATTCTACGCTAACTGAAACAGCTAAATAGTCAATTATGAAAGTAAGCGTCCTCTGACACTGCACTTCTTAGTTCTAACACATAAGGGAGTAGACACATTGTTCTTGTGTTCTATGATGTAAGTAAATAACTATTTCACTATCACTACACTATATTATGTCACTAGC